>JBBPBX010081745.1:0-15884 GCA_038048925.1 Garcialebias charrua | reverse complement strand
ACCATGTTCAGGTAAAGGTACTGTCGCTCTGCAACAAATACAAAATGTCTTGACTTTTTTTTTTTTTTTTACAGTACCTCTGCCTTTGATGCATTTTCTCCCTCTCTGTTCTCATTCCCAGGCACCAGAGAGTTTTGGTTGTTCAGACGTCATTTGTGCATTTTGGGCTCATTTCAGCATCAATATTAGGAAATAATATTACCTGTTAGTTTTAGTACAAGAAAGTTACAGTACACTTTTTTTTCCCTTCCCCTAATTGTGGCGCACTCTTGGCATTTGCCTATACTGCCAATATGCCACAGGCTGGCTCTGTGGTGCATCTTTTTCCTCTGCATGCTTAACATTTTCTGTTTTATTTGTTATTTTTATTGTATAAAATGGATTTGTGTACATTTTCATCACTGTAATTTCTTTCTTTTTTTTACTTCATACAGGATAATATCAAGTTAATAGGCTATAAATTAGGTTTAAGTTTGAGTCAATTGGTGTGTTTTGGTGATGGTTTCTACTGCTCCAGAACAACACCCAGTGGTTTTTTAAGGGTTAAAGTTTAAACAGCAAATTACAAATATTGTTTAGTGTCAACAAGAACAAGCAACAAAATACTTTGGCTAACAATACACAATGGGCCTCATGCACGAACCGTTCGTACGCACAGATTTGTTCTTAAACTGTGCGTACGAGTGATTTAGGATCATTTGTGGCATTCAACAATGTTTTCGTATCCTACGATTTTTTTCAGATACGAACAAAATTTACGAGTGGTCCGGACCTGTCGTATATTTTACGAGCAGTCAGTCTGCTGTCATCCAGACGGAATTTCTCCACTAATAACTTCATATTTCGTTATTTAGAAAATATTTAGAGTTTAAAAAAGTCACGCACCACAATTGGTCTTGACAATAGGTTCTGTTTGAAGTCGAATTATAATTTTAAATGTAATAATGACTAACGGATTAAAGTATTTAAATTAAAATCAATTTGTTATCAATGCCGTTTTCTAACACTACAATATTAATATGAAGATCTCAAACTGAAACCAACTTAAATTATGAATTAATTTAAGTTTAATTTGTCTCGGTAACGCAGACTTCGGTAACGCAGACTTTACATTGACCTCCTCCTGTTGCTGTCATAGATCTCAGATAGCTCAATGAGAAGAGCGTTGCGTTGCAGTTCTGAACCTTATGGGTTCAAGTCCCACATGGGACAACGTTTTTTTCTCTCCTTTTAATTCATTCCAGATTTAAAAAACACAAGAAAACGATTTACAATACAACAAGAAATGAAGCATAAAGTCTTTATAATCTGGAATGAATAAATAATCTAAAGAAGGAAGGAAAAAAAATAGTCATACCTTGTGGAAATCGAACCCACGAGGTCTCGATAAGCAGTGCAATGCTTTACCCAGTAAGCCACCAGGACACGTGTATGTTTTAAGGTCCACATTCATTATAAACAAACATTATTTGGCATTAGTTGGTCATTTACTCCCATGAGTGACGCTGCTAATAAGGACATATTTTCTTTTCTTGACCTCAGAGAGCAGAACTTCAATCTCCGCACCGGTAGAGTTCTTCTTTTTTACTTTTCGCTGTCATTTTATGAACGAACACGTTTTGCCTCCAAGGCAGGAAACGTAGCCTTATATGGTGTTTTGAGGGGTGGGAATTATGTAAATGACCTCTCTGCGTGCACGCGCAGGTGAATAGAACAGGTGGGATTCATCATAGTACGCAGCTCATTTACACACTTTTCCTGAGGGTAGAAGAGTTTGTTGAATCTGACGTGGCATGTTCGTACGAACGCTTCATACGAACAAAAGTAAGAGAAATTTAGGATAGAAATACGAACATGTTCGTGCATGAGGCCCATTGTTTGTGCTCTTTACATTTTATTGTGGTAGCTTGAAAGTGATTAACAATTCTGTGAGTATCATGTAAACAATTTAAAAAGCCAATTTGCAAAATTGTTATAGACAACAGCAATGATTAAGTCATGCTTATGTATAACTATAGGACATGACGTTTATAATGCTTCTGTCTTCAGGCTTTAATACCTTTTATTCCCAAACAGTTGTTATATTTTGAGAATGCAACTTCTTTTTTATTCTTTCTAAAACATTTTGACAGACATGGATGAACTTGGCACATCCTAGGACCACAATGCCAGTCCCTCATATCTAACTGGGGTGGAGATTTTGGATGTACTGCTGAAATCTCCAAACTCCAGCCATAGGCTTTATTTATCCTAACCTGATTGTTTGGGTTTGTGGATTCTGTTGCTCATGGAGCGAAGGAAATTGCTCCTTTGTCTTCTGGTTCTGAAATGGAAAATGGTTTTTAAAACTATAACAAAACAAACCTTCTCCTGTCTTTTTCTTTGTTTGTAAAAGACTGGTGTTTTTGTTGCCCTTTCAGGGCTGTCCAACCAAAATGAGTCTTTCATCAAAAGGGCGTGAAAGAAATTAGAATCTGAATTGTTGAATAACTGGTGGAGTGATACGTTTATCAGTGTAGTACAGATTTCTGGGTGTGGTTTTTACTGTTTGCGTGTAAGCATGTCGGTGTCGATTGAAGATTGACAGGATAATAGTTCAGTTAGTGGACAAGGAAATGTGCGTTAGATACTCCCATCAGATCAGTAAACAAAAGAAGTGAATCACTAATTTGATTTCTTAGATGTACATTTATAATCTGCCGTTTTCTTTAACACAAAAAGTTGTTCATTGTTAGAATCCCATTGGTGAGTTTTTTTTTTTTTTCCAGCACATGTTCTGTGTCTTGCCTTTGCTGTGGCAATGCAATACTGTATTTGTCTGAGCATACACAAAAAAGGAAACTTGTTCAGTTTGAGAAAGGTTAGTACTGTTGCACTCTGGAAACAATTACCAGGCAATAATCTTCACATACTTTCATCTCACCACCAGCTCAGCTGATTAGGATATCCATTGGTACGCAGGCTAACCTCAAATATGCACGCATACTTGCATTTTTACTGTGACTGTTGTACAATGCAGGCAGTAAGTACTCTTCTGAGCGCTTATTTTGATGTTTTCCTTCCTCAAACATATACAACTGAAATATGACTCCTGACTGATGGCTAATAGCCCCTAAAACATGGAGCAGGGACCACCCAGGATCAAAATAACCTGCTATAAACACAAAAGTAGTAGAATAATGTGTTACACTTTTCAGGCATAATACTTGTGCATTGACGTTGTATTCAATAATAAAATGGGAGAATTTACTCAGTAAATTCAAAAAGGCGTTCAATACAAGATCAACTGGACTTTATTTGTTGCAGAAAATGTTTCGACTCCTATCCAGGAGGCTTTTTCTATTCAATTCAATTAAACAATAAAGTCCAGTTGATCTTGTATTGAACGCCTTTTTGATTTTATCATGTCCTGGACGACTGAGAATCTTCACCAGCATATTACTCAGTAAATAACTTTTAAAGTGGACCACAACTTTCCTCTTATTGCTGAAACTTTTATTCTCCTCCATTCATTTTCCCATGCTGCCTCTACTCATTCCAACAGATGGAAGAATTACCCTGGCTGTCCTCACTTATTATTTAGGAGATTCTTTCCCAGGGTGGAAACACTGTTGTCCTTTTTTTCTTTCTACTGTCCCCTCGTCTTCCTTTCTTTTTTTCAGTATCAAATGATTTCCCAAAGGGAAAACTGAACTCGGCAACAATATACATCAGGTTAGACAGGTTAGGAGTCTGGCCAAAAATGGTCTCCTCCTCCACCTGCATTCTTCTTTTAGCCATTTGTCCATCTTGCTCATCGCCTGAGCCATCATACCATCTCTAACCACACTCTATAACCATTTGCTATAAAGTGGAAGAGCCCCAACCCTGTTTCAGAGAAATTCCCCTACTGAAATCTAATCCAATCCCCCAAATTTGATCCAAAATCAAGTGATTTTCACATTTTCCTTGCTTTATTAATAACACATTTTAAATGTCCCCTTTCATAAATTTTTGTGGTTTTAATTGTATGCTTTACATCCTCTTTGGGTTTTTTCTTGTTCTCTTTCACCCTTTTTTAACAGTTTCTGCTCTTCTTAATGTGCTAAGTTTGCACAGATAGGTCAATCTTTGTGTAAAGTTAGAACCAACAAAGGTAGACCAGTGTTACCAGCAAGAAAACTGCACTTTTGAATTGCCGTCTATAGAACTGGTGCTGATGTTGTGCTTTATTAATGTTCATGGATGAATTTTGAATGAATATGAATGCTATTATGCGAGTCCAGTTGAAGTGGAAACATTTCCCCAAAAATCAGCAAAGACACGCCTCATGCTCGGCAGGATGGAGGTCCGTTTGGTGTGTAGCTGCAAAGGTTGAATGGTTTAGTTACGTCCTCAGCCACGGCCCAGTAAAGCCCAGAAGAGACGATAAAACACGTGTAAGTAGTGCCAAGGTTTCTGGCATTGACTAAAACTATTATTTGATATCAAAGGCTTATAGAACTCTGTTAACTAATAAAATGTGCATTAGGTTTCACGTGAGTCCTAATGCAATGCAGGACAGAAGTATAAAAATGCCTCACATGTGAGATGAAACACCATTAATGCTTGTGCTTTTCATGCAGTTACTTCCACAATGCCATACTCAGGAGGTGAACTTACTGAAATAAACAGTCATATTGGGCTCATGGAACCTAATCCCAATCAATCTCACAAACAGCTCCACCCTACAACACACTACCCATTCACATTACCCTCTTAAGAACACACATGCTTCACGCACCCCCCAAAACCAACTCGCTCCACCCTAAACACACCACCTCTGAGTAGAACAGATCCCCATACGTTGACGCATAAAGGGTCTATGTTTGGCGACGCCGGGTGTGGTGCAAGGTGGGGTGTATCTGTGACGCCAAATTGCCCTTTGCTGCTTTTTTTGGGGGGCTTTTTATTTTTTTTTTGCGAAACATCAATGGCAAAGTCAGCTTCTGCTGATGTTTTCCAGTCAGTAAACTACCCCTGTTTGTTTTTACTCTTAGTAATGGAAAGAAAAGAAGGAGAAAAGTGCAGTGAAAAAATGAGAAACTTATGACAACCAGGTGCTTTTTCCCTTTTCCCAAGAATGTTTCACCTTGTAAAAGCACACAAGTGGGAAGGAGTTTTTGTACCAAGTCTAAGTGAATGTTTTTTTTTAAAGGTGTGTTTCTGCACACGTGTGAGTGTGTGTGTGCTGACCAGAGGGTATGATTGAGCTAAATGTGTGTTGTATGACCGTATTAAGCTGAGATTTTTGAGGAGCCAAAGGCTGAATTCTTCAACGCCACCGTAGCATAGCCGTGAAGTGGAGAGGCGGAGGCTTTTTGTGTGTGCTTGTGAGTGACTCCACCAACCAATGTTTTTGCCTCACTAAGCTCACAGACAACCACCAGTTATGTTGTAGGGTGTGAGCAACAACAGCGTGCTCACACAGAAGCACACACCTGTTGGGGGAATGAATGGCAGGTCAGACTGCTACACAGGGCTCCTATTGATGACATCATCGCCAAGCTTCTGGTCACTCCACCCGTTTCATGTTCACAGAGCCGTTCAGTTCGCTTCTACTGTGGGTCTTTCACAGACGTGACGCCTGCTGCTTGTTTTTTAAGATTATTCAATTTACTTGGCTCCACTTGTAAACCAAATGTGTTTTCATGAGAGATTTGGTTGATTTCGACAGCTCGGTCAACAATGGTGACGTTTATGACTTTCCATATGCATAGTACAGATGTACGCATGTGATGGAGGTCCGTGCTTTATTCCATCAACATGTGCTCATTCACTTTGCTGGACTTGCAGAATTTACCAAAAGAGGGCAAATGAAAATGCACTGTAAATGTTGCAATTATTCAAACGGCAGGTCCCATTAAATGCAACTGTTAAATGTGATAGACATTAGCCAAATATGCCCTTGTAGGGATGTTGTCTGAAATTCTTATGTAAGGACATATTGAGTTCAGCCTGACTTTGATTCTAGTCTTTTGTAATTATAAAGTCTGTGGACATTTATGACTCCTTCTGAACAAAAACTTGACTGAGAAAAGTGTAGCATGACGTCCAGCTTTTGATAACTGGCTGGAACATTTGGGATAATTGAAAGAATGAATCAGTCAGTGTTTCTTAAATGACACAGCCTTTAAAAAATCAGTAACGACTGGAAAAGCTTAATATAAAAAAGTTGTGCAAATCTTGATAATATTCAGCATTTTGTCAATTTATTGTATTTGTTTCTATTTTAAATCACAATCTCTGTCTGAGCTTAACACAACCAATGACTAAGTTTCTCTAGTTCACTTCATCAGAGGCTAAAAGCAAAACATATTTTAAGGTCCACTTGCATAGCACTGGGATAACTATCACACCACTAATTAAGCCCTTAATGCTTTCCCTGTGCTTAGCAGNTATGTAGTGCAAAATAATTTATAGTTACAACATGATGTCATTGCAGCTTTAAACACTGTTGTTTACATTATAGCATTACATCTTCTGATTTTAAATCACAGCTTCCTCGACTGCTCTTACTTGGAAATTTAAAAATGTATGCTGGTGAAGATTCTCAGTCATTTTGGACATGATAAAATAAAGTGTTCAATACAGAAACAACTGGACTTTATTTGTCTACTACAAATAAAGTCCAGTTGTTTCTGTATTTAACACCTTTTTCTTATTTCAAAAATGTAATCAGTCAGAGAAAGGTAACTTTATGGTTGAACAGAGCTGCTTCTAGCCTCCTCACTGCTATTGTATTATTATTTGGGTATTATGTGGGTTGTAGCTGTGGCGTCTCTCCACTTCTCAGAAACATCCAGGCTGGACATTTGGGATCCCTCATCATCATCATCATCACCTCCTGCTGTGTCCTGTAGTGGAAGAAAATGTCTCTTTAACAAAGGCTTTATTGTTACATATTATTATTCAATTGTTGTTGGATTTTGATATTTAAATGGTAAATGGAGCTTATTTATATAGCACTTTCTAGCCCCCTGTGAGGAGCCCCAAAGCGCTTTACAATACCAGCCATCCACCCATTCATACACGCATTCATACACCGGTAGCGGCAGACTGCCATGCAAGGTGTCTTTCCGGTCCTACCGGGAGCAACTCGGGATTAAGTGTCTTGCCCAGGGACACAACGACACATGGTGTGGGGAACCGGGATTCCAACCTCCAACCTTCCGATCGGGGGACAACTGCCATTACCACTACGCCACGGCCGCCCCATCCATTTACCCACATCTGTTACTTTGCTACTTGTTAAAACTCATTAAAAAGAAATCTGTCCTACAGAAAAATGCTCTGTTGCCACATTCAGTAATTATCTAAAACCAGAAAGTTCTTCTCAAGAGACTCAAATGCACAAGTGGAACTTGAACAGTTTTGTCTGATCATTATTCCAAAGAACATTACTTTTGAAAATCTACTTAGGAATTACTCAGTTTTGAAGCAAGTTATTTGAACTCAAGCTTGTGTACAAAACTTGAGCTGAAGTCAAACCTGGTAAATATCAGACAACATAAACTTTTTATATTCAACAGATGTCTGCTATATGGTTTTATGAACCCGTTTGTGGTAGCTCTTAAAGGGTTAAACTTTAGCACCAAGTGTATTTAAAACAACACCCCAGGGTCCAATTACCTGGATCCTAAAGCTTACTGGACCAGTTAACAATTACAACGCTTAAACAGGAGGGAAGCCACCATCAATGCCTCGTTACCTTATACTAACCGCTCCGGTCCCCGGCCGCTAAGTTGGAGAGAGGTGTAAGGTGTGAAGGGGGTGTGACTTAGCAGATGCTAGGTGGTGAATTGTCCAGATGAATTCTCTCATCAACAGCCTTGAGTTGGAGCGGCTCCATATAGTTACAGGTAATACCCAAACTCCGGGACTAGCTCAATAGACCCTGTTAGTAGGTAGGCTGCAGTGAGGGCGTGCCACGTGCCTTGTGGCTACCTCGCTGATAAGAAAAGCAAACATGGCGACCACGAAGGGACAATCTTTATAAAATAGAGATCCCCAAAAGACAAAGGCGTGCGTCAAAGGACTGACAAGCGCCAGAAGAACAACCCCTCTTAGAGTAGAGAAGTTGTAGACAGCTGGTCTAAGCTATCAGCGAAGTGCCCCTTAATACCACAGCAATGGGCGGGGTAAAAAGGGCTTACTCGTGATCTACTGACCACAGATCGGGAGTAAGATTAGCAGCAGGTCTGTTTTTATCCCAGGTACAGGGACCGAAAGTCAGCCGGCTTTGAAAACAGACAAACTCGAGACGACAAAAAAATGAAGAATGGCCGAAGGAGCGGCACCAACAGGACTGGGGGACCAGTCCACAGCGAACAATACAACTGAATCAATAACCGCACTGGCAACAGCAGCCACAACGAATGATCAGTCCAAACCGGGCGATCCGAACCAACAAGAACCGGACACAGTAGGTGAGCCATAAAATGAGATACAGATAGAAATAATTCTGTATGGCCAGGGGTTCCATACTTGGGATTCCCATGTTCAAACGAGATACAGGAGAGGTCACATAAAAGTGGATTGATGGGGATTTTAAACCCCTGTTACCTTAATAAAAATTACACAAGATAAACAAGAGAACAGTGTTAAATCAGACAAACAACTTTGCAAAGGGGAAGGCTTTTTAATGTCTTTTGAAACTTAGTTTGGTCTCAAATACATTGTTCAGCACAATTCCGAATTGTACTGGACATGACAAGCTATTTAAACAAGAAGCAGGTGGAGTTTGACAAGCTCTGACGTCTTACAGATAAAACAAACAAGTCGTGTTTCTGATCCTACAAGAACATCTTATCCAGACATTGTCAAGGCTAGAAGACTGTCTTTTCTGTATCAAGGAGAAAAAGCAAACAACATGTTTGTACTATCAAATATAAGTGTTTAAAGGGAACAGAGAATATTTGATACAAGTGAGCTGGGTTATAATTATTGGGTCAGAGTAATTAGTTTTAGATGATAAATATTGAATATCTCCATCATTTCATCCTCTTTATCATATATAAACTGATCATTATTAATTATGTGAGCGGTGCGGAAAACAACCCCTGAGGCCGAATTTCTAATTAGAGGCAAAAAACTCACACCACCGTCCCGTGCCTCCACAGTAACGCCCTGAAAAAACTCAGGATCACCTTTTTAGGATGGTTTGAGAGATTATAAAGTTTTGGAGAACTCTGTTGATTGTCATATTTCATGACTTATTTCAATGTTTGAGAGAAATAAAGATTTGAGGAGAATTTTGCAATGAGTATGGTCTTATTTCATGGCTTATGTCAAAGTTTTAAAAGGAATAATATATCTAGCAGGGATTAGTCTATTTATCCACAAAAACCAAGTTTTTTCCAAAGAAATAGAACTTTTGAGAAGAAACATATATAAAGAACTAATCTATTTACAAATAAAAGAAATAAGCTATTTAATTTGTTTTAAAAATAAAAAGAACCAATCTAATTTGTCTTAACCAAAAAAAGAACCAATCTAATTTCTTTTAACCAAATAAAAAAGAACCAATCTAATTTGTTGTGTTAAACAATTAAATAGAACTTATACACTTTCAAAGATGTAGGAAATAATTCTCAAACACACAACAAAGTAGCCCTTTATGGGCACAAAAATAACTTTCAGTTGGTTTGAAACTTCTGTGATATCAACTAATGTCCAGGAAAGCGAAAACAAACTTCTTGAACTTAAAATATGAAATAGATCAACCATTCTTCTTCATATGATCCATTTTCTTCTAGTGGGGGGGTAAGTTCAGTGTCTGCCCAGGGGAGGGAGTGTCCAGTTTTCAGAACAAGTTCTTTCTGTCCCTTGGGGATTTGTTTGTGGCATAAATTGTTGGGCACAAGTCCATTTCATCTGGGGGGGAGAAGAGTTCTTTGTGTGTGGAATAAGTCCAGTTTTTCTGCGGGAAAGCTTTTGCTTACGAGATCAGTCCAGTTCTGCTTGGGGGAAAGCTTATGTCTGTGGAATAAGTTCATTTCATTCTGGGGGGGGAGAAGAGTCTTTTTTTTCTTCTGTGAGTTTCTGTGCGGGTCTTTTTCTTCTTGGGGATTTTCTGTGCGGGTCTTTTTCTTCTTGGGGATTTTCTGTGCGGGTCTTTTTCTTCTTGGGGAGAGCTTTTTGTGCGCCCTGTGGGCGGAGGGCATCATTCACTTCTTCAGACAGTGTGGTGTCATGTAGTCTTGTCCAGCTGCCTGTTCCTGGGTGTTTAGTCCATTCAGGCATGAATTGCGGGCACAGTAGCAGGTCGCAAACCTGAATTGTGTGTGTCATAGGGTATAGTCAAGCCACATGTCCTGACAAAGTGGAGAGCTTTGCTCTGACCAGATCCATCTCAAAATCTGGCTCAGCGATTGCTCCAAACTTCTTTTTCAGGGGAACACCGGTCACTCAGATGTAACAGCTGCTGCTCTTTCTCTCGAGAAGATGACGCGTCCTTTCCACCACCTGTTGGGGTCCCGTCCACCCTCGTTTTCAGCCGTCCCTAGCAGGACCTCGTTTCAAGGCGGGATTCACTGGCATCACTGGCAACTCCCCCTGAAGGAGTTCCGGAAACCTGTAGTCTTTTGAGAGGAGAACTGGACACCAAAAACTTGCAAATTGTCAAATAAAACTAAGGCCTGTGGATCCCATGAGCCATTTGTGGTCTGGGGAAGGTCAAACTGTGGGTAACTCCTTAGTGAGTCAAATCTGTTAACTTAAACTAAATTCTGTAATTGGCTATAATAATAATTGTTTCTTTAAACTTAAAATAAAATTCCATTCTTACTATCTAAAACATTTGTATTTAATGGCAAAAAACAACACAACAACAAATGATTTCATTCTTCAGTGAAAATGAGTAATCACTCACTTTGATTTGAGGTTAGTTTTTAATTAGTAAGTTATTCTTAATTAGCATGATCATCAAAGTGAGTAGCAGGAGACGGAGACGTTTTATACTCACTTAAAATACTTTACCTTTTTCATAGTCTGTAGAAAAAGTCTAAACATACATACAGACATAGACAGACATATACGTACAGACAGACATACAGCCGTATAGACAGACATACAGCCATAAACATATATATATATAGACATACAGCCATAAACATATATATATATATAGACATACAGCGCTGTAGTAATAAAGAATTCACAATACAAACATGTGGTTCATGTTCTCAAAATAAGTCCAGTCTATAGTCAGGGTCAGTCGTGTTTTAAAAATATAGAACCACCACATTTCAAAATCAACCTTTCAAATCAACCTTTTGAATAGACCCAAACTCCAGGGCGTCCCCCATCGTTTTTCTCTTTGGATCTGTTAAAAATAAATACCTGTTTATCAAATGACATATATAGTACCTGTTTATTAAACAACATATACCAAAGCAATGTGGTTTGTAGGTTTATCTGATTTATCCTACAGTACAACGTGTCAATTTTTCATTCTTCTTAAATTATTCTTTGAATGGCTACGCTGTTGAATATAAAAAATCTAAAAAGTTATTTTTGTATAACTGATGAACTAATCAATGAATGAGCTGTTTCCTTTTATGAGCCATCTTCAATGTTATTAGTGATATATTCTTTATTATTATTAGTTATTTCTAGGAACACTTCCTAATATTCCCTTATTGCATTATTATATATCGCCACTGAGTGTCAGGCAGGCTCCCTCACTCACAGTCTTTAAGTCTTGATTAAAAACCCACTTTTATTCTTTCAACTTTAACATGATGTGATTTGTTTTGATCCTCTCTGTAATATACACTGTTCACTATTTTAGCTAGTTTCTGTTGCTTTTTCTATATAATTTGTTTTCGTTTTTGTTTTTTTTTCTTTTGTTTTCCTGTCTGCTTGGCTTGTTTCTATCGTACAGCACCTTGGTTGGCCCGCGTCAGCCTAAGTGCTCTATAAATAAAGTGGTATGGTATAAATAACAATCTAAGATTTAAAGCATAAAGCTATAAAAATTGTTTTAACAATAATTCCCTTGTGGCAAACCAGACCAACCAAAATGCACTCCCGTCAAGGACAATCTGCTATCCTTCCTTCAGCTCCACAAAACATTGAATGTCTGTGGAGACACAATTTTAATCTGCAAAAAACAAAAAATATAAATATTTACTTGTTTCAGGGTTATGAGCTGGGATCATTATCTCTGTTTCATCACGGAGTTACAGGAAGCGGAAAAATAAGTCGTCAGACCCACATAAGTACAATATAAACTACAAATTCTGTGGCCTTGCTTGTCTAGCAAGCCATATCATGAGAATGTGTTTCATTAAATAAAATTAATCATAGCAGACTGCAGTTTTGAAACACGATACCAGGATTATTGACAGATCTTCACAGATCCATACGGGGGGGCATGACCTTTTGCTGGGCAGTTGGCGTGGGTGACTTCAAGACCTGTTCTCTTTGTCTTTTTGGAGCACCTGTTCAGCTCCCTCTTGTCACAGCATCCAGTGAGATCTTTGTTTCTCATCGATCCTTCACACCCGGACCGCATATCCTGGCCATTTGTGTTTGATGACCGTGTTTTGACAGTTCTTTGTGAAAGTCTTTGTGGACAGTCTTTTGCTCGGATAAAAGTCCAGTGCCATAGTTTTTTAAGCCCCTCGAATGTTTATTTTGAGCAGGGCAGCCTGGGAGTCCAGCCATGGTGTTCTTGGTGAAGTCAGTGAGCCAGATCTAGATACCCTTAATATTAAATCTGATCCGATCCAATCAATAACCACAGTAGTTTGTGATTCACAAATTCAGACGTTGCATGTGTTCTTTGACATGACCCTATCTTAATATATGTATTACTAACTATGTGTTCTGTAAAGTGTCGTGAGGTCCTTCAGACTTACGGTTTCCGCTCCACAAACATCGTGAGGCCGCTTCTAAGAAAAAAAATGAGAAAAATAGAAAAATGTAAAAATCCTTAACAAACCAGGTTCAAAGTAATCATGTTATTTCTATAAGCATTTACCTTGAATAGAGTCACCTCTGCAAGTCTGGTTTGCACAATGGAATTTAAAATGTTCATTACATAAAAGTGAATTTTCAACAGAGGCATCCTTTTAATCTGATCTGCATAACAGATCTAAAATCATTAATTTACGTATGAGTAAAATTGTCAATTTAACCTGAAACTAGAAATTTTACCACTTTTCAGTGGTTTACTTATCAAAAGTTAAAGCATGGGCTGGGTGATTTTGCCCTGTGGTTTCAAGTTTCAATGTTTACAAGTCCAATTCTCACTTATTATAAACTGAGATCCAAATTATGTCCTAAATAGAAAAGTATTGATTAAAATAAAAAATGTGTATTCAGTCAAGGCGTGTCTGTGAGTGGTACTTCCCGTTTTAATATTCCATATTATTATTACTGTATACACAGCCCCAATCTGTTTGAATAAAAACAACCCTTCTTACTGCTGTCAAAGATTATGCATTGTATGGTCAAATGATATGTTATTCTAATTCCCGTTCAAATTTACCAGACCTCTTTTTGCCTCTAATGGTCATAATTTATGCGAAACAACACCAAAATTAGGTTTTAACAGTGAAATGTGTCTTTTACTCCTGGTGAGTTGGCTGGATTCTTGTGCGTATTTAACCTACTTGCTGAAAAGTTACTTCTAATAAAGCATTTTTATTATTAATCATTTCAGTCACATTATATAACTCTTTAAAGGAAACAGCTCTTATAATCTACTTAACTGTGGAATAGCTTTTTAAAATCGATAAAACATTTTTAATGTATGCAAAAATCGTTTTAAAATGATGAATTTAAACTGAGCGTTTCAACTTACAATCTAGTCAAGTTTCTATTTGACAAAAATATATATTTTTAATTCTTTATAAGTGTCAAAGTTTTATCAATTTAGTTAAACTTTTAAAAGACAGAATTTACTGGCAAGTCTAAAAATAGATTTCTGCTAAATTTGTCTAAGACTTGTTATCCTAAAATGCCTAAACTTAATTTTGATCTGATTATGGTTGTTAATTTAAATTAACAAGCTTATTATAAAAGTTTAAATAGTCAATAATTGTAATTCAATGCAGGATACCGGTAATACTTTCTCTACTTCCCATTTATTTTGCATTAAATCCAAATATATTCCGTGTTTTATCAACATCCTATGCGACTGCTATAAAAACATCCAGTTCCTCTCAACTTCACCTCGCAGTAACAGACTCTCCCTACTCAGAATCTGAAAACATGAACTGAACCTCTCTGGATGACCAAGATAAAACTGTTGTTGTGTCATGAATGTTACTTTTCTGTTCCCCTCAGATAATCACAGGTGACTGTGAGCATAGTTGCCAAGTCTGCTCATTATAAGCTACTCTGGGCTTTTTATTTTCTGTAGTCGCTTATTGTGGTTACTTGGGCTTACTTTGATACGTTTTAAATGGAATGCTGAAGTAAGAAAGTAATAATTTGTATTTGTGTTCTCAGATCCACCGAGAATTCTTCAAGCAAGTCAATCAAATTTCTTGGTTTGTAAAATTATTTAAATAAAAAACTATTTCTTAACATCAACTTTTAGTTCTTGTGCCATTCTTTTTCATATATTTATTTATTATTATTCTGCTGTTTCTACTATGTCAGCACAGATACTTTTGTTTTAAGTAAATAAATATAAATATTCACATAGACGGGTGGAGGGGTGGAGAGGGAGTGGGGGGAGGATGGGGAGGAGGGAAAGATGGAGGGGTTTGTTAGTTTCTGCTCTGAAACCAAGTGCTGTATTTCTGACTTGCAGTCAACCCAAAACCAAGCTGGCACAGTGGTGGTGGGGGGAGGGGGGAGGTAGGGGGATGAGGGGTGGAGGTGGAGGGGTGGGGGAAGGTTGTTAGTTTCTGCTCTGAAACTAACATTTTATAATGAAGGATAAAACAGCTGAAACTGTTTGTTTTGTCACTTAGCAAAACAACTCATGATCCACTAAACTATTTTTTGTAAACCTTCAAAAGTAATGAATGGTTGGACATCTACAATTATTTAACTTCTGTAGCAAACCCAATGATCTAAGTTTGCCTTTGCCAAGTTTATCTGGAGGAGATGCAGACGCAGCTGCATCCATCCAAGGCTACTAGAGTACTTGTTTTAAAATAAAATGGGGTGTGGGAGGAGAAGGCCCACAGAAAACAGATAACAGACAGGAGCCAAGCTACACATGCACACACTGAGAAAAATGGGAGGAAGAAAAAAAAACCAGAGGTGCAAGGCTCCAGAAACACAAACATACACGTAAAAAAAGGACTAAACAAAAACAGAATGACGCGTCAAATATAAAAATAAAGGTTCTTGTCTTAATCTCTCTTCTTGCCTGGCCGGACACACTAAACGTCCAATTTAAGGTCTGGCAGCCAGCCTCACATTTCTGGTCTTGGCGTATTTTTGGCCGCCCTCGCTTATAAATCACAGAAATCTTGGTTCTGCCAACTAGCGTGTGCGCAAAATTCGCCTAGTTATCGAAAAGCAGACACCTCATTCAAAATTTCAAGTCATCGGCTCAGGGTGAACTAGTTCCTGTTACTGTACTCAAATTGTTTTAAAAACAACATATCAACAAACACATATCAACACTCACGTTCTTGCTGACCTGTGTGGATGTCTGGAAATCTCCGCCAACCTGACCCTGATCGCACCAGATGGACAGAGGAAGCCGGCCAGAGACAAACCCAATCACTGGACTTTCTGTCATATTTACCGTGCCTCGCAGCTGCGCTCCGTTCAGAGGTCATCAGGAGCAGGTATTTGGGAGAATGGGTTTTCGGCACCATAATGATGGGGATTTTAAACCCCTGTTACCTTAATAAAAATCACACAAGATAAACAAGAGAACAGTGTTAAAT
>JBBPBX010081743.1:0-15885 GCA_038048925.1 Garcialebias charrua | reverse complement strand
CCTTAAACCATGGTCTTCTCCAAAGAACTGATGATCGTCTGGTCAACACGCTAATGACCATGTCATTCAGTTAAAGACTTATAACATGCCAAGTTATAAGCCATCTTCAACAGCTGAAAAGCTCTCTTTTATTGACATTCCTTTAAGGAACGTCTTATCTTGAACAACAACACCAGGAGCTGCCGTTACTTTCGGTTCGAGTCAAGGCGCACGTCTGGAGACGCTGAGAATGGTAAACGAACTGACCAAACTGGACCGAGGGAGACTGACCATCTTCACGAGGTAACAAAAGTCGTCAAATGCTTTGCCAAGGGTACCAACGTGTAGTCAAGCTCGGCCGGAGAACTGCCATGTTTCTGGTTAAAACACATCAAGATAACTCCCTGACTCTTAACTTCTTTTCCTCCATTTCCTTCCTCCTAAACTTTTATCTTCCTAAGCCAAAAACTAAGTTAATGCACCTGCAGAATTGAAATGAGTAAAATATCATGTTCTGTTGTTCCTATGTTTCATCTATGCTGAAGTTAATTATAGGAAAAATGATCGATCCAATCATGTACATAATGTGTGATGTAATTTATTGATTATGTTAAATAAATGGACCAGTCCTGCTGTTCCAACATAAGTTTGGCGTTTCCTGTGAATTACATCTGGTCAAGGTATAGAATTATTGATATTAAGCTGAAAAAGAGAGAACCCGTTTAATTAATGATGTATTTTTGTGTCAGTCTAAACCCTGCCAATTTATACATCTAAAATATAGGTAAGTCAGTAAACTGACCTCATCCTATATTACTACATTGGTGGCCCGTGAACAGGTCTCTGAAAGTTTAATATTTCTGTACTTTGAATGTTGGCATAATTTTGTCCAAGTTTTTAGACTCTGAAAACGATAGTTTTTTGGCTGGGAAAGTGTGTCAAGCTGCAGGAAACTGCTGGTTAATGTCACTTGTAGCTGAGGAATTGTCTTTACTCAACTTGTAAACGTTTGTTGAAGTTTTTGGGTTAAAATTTGATGTTGCTGTGTGGTTCTGCTGGTTCTGAGTCGTTTGGACTCTTTGCTGACGTGTCACAGATAAACGCGCATCTACGTTTGACCGCCGTGTCAAAACTGTGCCTATAAGAGCTTCATAGTTCATCTGAAAATTGCTGTCGAGTGGTATCGTTACATTTTAAGCAGAAATAATAGCATCTTGTGTCTGAAGCTGTCGGATCGAGGTTCTGGTCCCGGTCCATTTAGCTCTGACGGGTTGCTGTACGGTAAAAAGTCCGTGTTGGCGACATTTATCTTGCTATTTTTACTGGGCGCAGCTTGGTAAAACTGTTCTGATGTGAAACGATTCGTTCACGGAATTTTTGTGGTGAATTTTAGCGTTTTATGAGTTGAAAAAGAGTCTAGGTTTGATAAGCTATATGCTGACGCTACGTTCATAACATCTGTTGTCATGCTGTGGTTGGTTCAAGGTGATCACGTGATACGCAGTTGATCGTCAATTTTCAGTTTTGTTCACACAATTCTGACAGATTGTCTGGTTTGTTTCGTTTTTAGGCATAAAATATCGTCAGAAACTGTTTAACCGCGGTGTTTTGAGATATTTAAAGGGGTTTTAGAGCGTTTAGACGTCGGGAGAACTCAAACGTCCGACTGCACGCACGTCCCTAAATGCAACACGACCGACACGTCAACGGAAGTGACGTGACCCAGATAGAGAAAAAAAGGAAAAAGATCGTTTTTTTTATGTATCTAAAAGTTCACAGAACTTGTTCTAAACATTTTAAACAAATCCATTCGTTTCTTAAATGAACGTTTGTTTAGGCGATTGTCACATCCAGGCTAGAACTCATCCCAAAAGTTGACGTTTATCCGATTTAGTTTAAAGCTACGGCTAAATGCTAAAAGATAGTCAACGCGGCCTTAGAGCCAACAGCGCCTCTATAGCGGCCAGGAAGAGTAATTACAGTCACATTGTGGTAAATTAAAGCTTTGAAAACCTGCAATCTGCTGGTTAAAAGAATGAGAACAAGAAACATTTACACAGAATAGATGCTAAACTCTCTGCATTTAATTCAAACAACATCTTTTAAAGTTATTCTGTGCACTCCAGTTTATTTTAAATGAAAAGTTTAAAATAACAAACAAAAAGCATCTGCTGACTTGATTTTCACAAAAATCAAAACAAAGATAGCAGAACAAATTTGAGGATGTCAAATAACAAATTAATAAAAATCACTGATTTTTATTTGGAATAACATCTGTCATGTTATGTTGAGCATACAAAAACTCCAGTTTATTTTAAATAAAAAAATATTTAAAATAACAAACAAGAGATCCTATTTTCACTCCTGATAACTGTCAAAATACAGCAAAACAGTTTAGCCAAACTGCAATACATCTTTTTAAGGCATGATGGAGCAGCTTCCTGGGAACATTTTAGTGTGAATATTGCATTTATTTCAAATCTTTTAAAAAGTTTTTGAGTAAGTAAAACGAAAATCATGCTTGTGTTAGTTAGTAACTGTTGTTAAAAAATAAGTTATATTTAAAGTTAACACTGCTTGCATTTAACTTTTACAATTCATTTAAGGGTAAACCCTGAAAGAAGGTACCTATGAATAGAAATACTTATTACACGGTGAAACACTTAAACCACACAGCTGGTTAGTTTGATTGACTCAGTGCTACATTAAAAGTGAAGATTTATTTGCACACATTAAAATACGAACTGTCTTATTGATTTTCACAAAAAATCAAAACAAAGATGGAAGTTCAAGAAGGTGCGCGTCCAAGGCTCATACAGTATGTGCCTCTAGTAGACTCATACATCAAAGGATCCGAAGAGGGACCCCAAAGCCGAGGACCTGCTCCCCCTGCACCTCGCACAGAGAGAAAATCTCTCTCATTGTGTGGTGACTACTTAGCTGCCCGAAATGTCTTGCAAAGAAAAGATGAACATCCATTGCGTTTCTTTGACAGAATTTTCAAGGCGTATTCAGGCGACATAAAGGAACCGGGACTTGAAGAGCAGACGCTTTTCAAATCTGTTTTCAGAAATAATCTAATCTCTGATATTAGATTCAAGTTGCCATTGTACACCTGGTGTCAATTAGAAGTAACATCTTTGGATGAAATCAAACAGGGTGCTGTAACGGTCTTTGAGGCTCACATGCAAAGCAAAACACCCTCTGAGGTGTGCCCAGGTCAAAAGGTCGTATCCCAGTCGCTAAAAATAGAAGAGGTTCTCTCTCCTACAGAAAGCGAGAATAAACACTGTCGTATTAAAGGCCCTCTGACCTCAGAGGAGATGGAGAACATACGTCGGTTGATAGAAAGGTTGGATAATGCAAGCAAGAATAAACAAGATTTTCAAACTGACAAACAACGAAATGTTGGTGCCAGCTGGAACAGTGACTCACAATGGTTTAAAGGGAGCCCCGCTCCTAAAGCACCTCAGATTGAAAAGTCTGAGACAAGCGATGAACCACAAAAGGTAGGTGTTGACTCTTTAAGAGACCCAAAATGGTTCAGAACGAACCAGGTGGGTGAAAACCAAGGTCTACCGGTGGGTGAACTTCAAAAGGAATTGAAGTATGAGGACCTAAACTCATGTAACAATGCGTGGTCCCAACAGAAACTCCCGAACCTCGGAACTGCACCTCCCGCGCCTCGAACAGAACAGTTCGAGACAGGCAAAGAGTCACGAATGTCCCGGAATAATGGCCCAACACCTCTATTCTCGGAAGAGACAGAGGAAGTAAGTTGTTTGTTGGTAGATTTGAATGTTACAGTGCTTGACCAACCTGATACAATGAGTGGCGTTATCATTGATAATGACACTAACAACAATGACCTACCTGGAGCGATGTGCAACACTATCTTTCACAAAAACTCTGAGCTAACAGTTAACATTAATAACATTAACACAGATACCACAGATGTTGACAATAAAGATGTTGACAGCAAACAAAATGCTGACAGTCAACAAGATCCTGAAGGTCATGACACGGTCTGTCTAACAGATGGTACCGCAGAAGGCACGGATGACTCCCCAACCGAGAGCACAAGCCCGGTAAGTGAACCTTCAAATACAGGTGAGGCAGAAGAGATACAACAGTTGGACCCAACCGGGGCCCAACATGAGAAACTCCTCTGTGAGCTAAAACAATCAGCACTCACTGAACACTACCTACCACAGGTAGAAGAAGGTGTGGAGATCCACGGATCCCACACCGAAGACGCTGTACTGTCCTCTGGGACAGATAAATCGGCAATCAGCCAAGCTTTCGATGAAACCTTGGTTCAAGAGCATTTGAGTCTAGAACTAATCAGAAATGACACAGTTTCTACAGACTCAAAGAGCCCCTCTTCAGACAAAGGGGGGAAAGGCTCGCACACCAACAACAGTGACCCGTCGCAGTCTGAACAATCAGACACACCTGCGACTGCGCCGACAGTTGTGACACACCTGAATTACACAGAAAGAGGTAAACGTAAGAAGAAACGTTGGCCGAAACCTAAAAGGTTCCTGTGTACTGTCTACTCTCAGCTGCGAAAACAGCTTAAACTAAACATTGGCATCCTAACTTGTGCCCATGGACGGACGTCCTCACCTGTGTTCGTGGTCCCCCATGACCTCAGGGGGGTGATGTTAGGTCATGCCCAAGACAAAGACAAAGATTTCAATAACCCCACAAACAACAAAGATCTTGCAAACTCACAGACTTCATGGGAAATTAAGGTCGTCCAAGCACAGGATAGTAAATAAACTAAACAGTTTAAACTATACTAGTTGCGAAAAGAAACCGTTCCAACTAGAACTTAGAAACGCTAAGTCTAAAAACCCACAACAAAAAACTAACCTTAACAACCATTTAAATCTGCAGGATTTAATTGACATCGGTTATAAAGCTAAGACCTGTTTTTATTGTGTGATACACGTTGGAATCTGACGACAGGAGTGAGTTGAAGCAGTGAAACGTTGTTTTCTAGTTGCTTAGTTGCTACTTTTGTTGTTATTGAAGCTTGATATTGTTTTCTGAACACTCCCAGCCAAAAGAGGTTTTTATTAATGATAAGTTGAAGACTTAAATGGATTTAACTATGCCAACATGCAGTTTTCATTTTGTTAAACCTCAGTAATTGAAGTGTCATTGTAGATTAATGCTACTTAAGGTACTATAATCTACACTGATCTCACAATTTCTAATTTGAACCGATTCGATCGATTCTATTCTAGATCATTATTCATTTTGATGAGTCTCGCCATAGACTTCAAAATTTATAGGGAATATCAAATCCTACGTCGTCGTCTTAAAGGACAACAGACATTTAGACCAAACTATATTTTCTTTTCTATTTTAGTTTAACTTTAAGCTAAGTTATGAATGGAGGAATAGTTTGGAAGAAGAGGCCTTCGTTACAGAAGCCCTCCTGAACCATCTATAGACGTAGATCCCTATATTTAACTTTGATGCATGATCCACCCCTTAATTGGTAGTTGTAGCTGATCTAAACCATGATAGCTTACATACCAGGTGCATATAGGTAAGGCTAATGTAAAATCCCAATCATAAGCCCACCTAAAACCACATAATTGCATGACACATAGAACCAGAGTGGCACGGACTGGAAACCAACCAGCCTTCAACCTTCGATGTGGGGACCTGCTACTTCAACGTTGGTCTTCAACCTTCATCCAAGGGCCGCCTCCTCTGCTTCAATCGAGGGATACCCTCTACATCAGACCTGGGCATTGTAAGGCCCCAGGGCCACATGCGGCCCTTTGGTTGACTCTGACCGGCCCCCGTAAGGGGAGTTACAACAAAAAAATAGTTTCTAATTTTACCTCATTTGTGGACTGCATTGCTTTAATTTTGATGTCTTTTTAAAATTCACGTACAAAATGATGCAATATGTAAATCAAGACATGCGCAATGTGCATGATTGCATTGTTGTCAAGTCACAAGACAACGTTAGCCCTCAAAAATGTCCACTCATGCTTTTTATTTTGTTGATTAATCATAACTAATACTTTTACCAGTTTGTCTAAACAATGATATTTACTGCTTTTAATAAAGAAATACTATTAATATGCAGTATTGAATTATGTCATTTTGTCCGGCCCCCCACAATATTTTCTATTTCTCATGTGGCCCCCTGGAAAAAATAATTGCCCACCCCTGCTCTACATGCTGATAAAAACAATTGTTGCTGATGAAATCAACAACTCTAATCGATATGGAATTACTGCTGTGGAATTATCGCTGTGGATTATAAGACTTTGTTTTCCAAAGGATCACAGACTTTGTTTTCCAAGAGTTAACAGGCTCAGTTTTCCGAGGGATTAAAAGCTTACCGCAATGGGATTACCTACGAACAGTATGGAATTTCCAAAAACTTTATGGGATTATAATTTTTGATTTTTCTTTTCCACTTGCTGGATTACTTCAAGATCAGAGACAGTTCAAGGTTTCCTTTCGTGTTGGACCCCATCCCCAAGGACTGGCGATGACTTCCAAAAGGGGGGAGATGTAGTGGACATGACCATGCCCGCTCTGATACTTGAACTGTCCCAGTGACACCTTTTCACTGATACTCTCAGAAAAAGGACATTAACACTATTTTATTACATTATTTTGAATCAAAACACAATAAGTCATAAGAGACTCTCTTATTCCTCTATTTTTGTGTTAATGAATAACCTTGTGTTACTTGTATAAGCATTATTGAATTCAATGTTTGTTAAGTCAAAGACTGTTTAATTCAAACTGTTTAATTCAAGTTGGAAATCCAATGTTATTTCAAAATAATGATCACTTCTTCATATGATGAATCAAACGGTGAAAGTGAATTAATATGTCAGACTGAACTCGATCAGTTTTGTTAGAAGTTAGAACACAGTTTTAATCAGTTGTTTTATGAAGCTGGCTCCAGTCTAATCTGTTTCTCTGTCTTCATTCTAAACAACTTCTTCTCTGTTCTAAAAACTGATCTTCTCCTATCCGAGTGACCTTCATCTACTGGTTTGTTTGGACCAATCAGAGAAGAAGAACAAGTCACTGATCACAGATCCTTCCTTAAAGTTCTAAGCTTTTGCTGGAACTGACGAGTTTGCTGAGGACCTCGAGCTATGAGGTTCCCCAAAGAACTGATGATCGTCTGGTCAACACGCTAATGACCATGTCATTCAGTTAAAGACTTATAACATGCCAAGTTATAAGCCATCTTCAACAGCTGAAAAGCTCTCTTTTATTGACATTCCTTTAAGGAACGTCTTATCTTGAAAACAACACCAGGAGCTGCCGTTACTTTCGGTTCGAGTCAAGGCGCACGTCTGGAGACGCTGAGAATGGTAAACGAACTGACCAAACTGGGCCGAGGGAGACTGACCATCTTCACGAGGTAACAAAAGTCGTCAAATGCTTTGCCAAGGGTACCAACGTGTAGTCAAGCTCGGCCGGAGAACTGCCATGTTTCTGGTTAAAACACATCAAGATAACTCCCTGACTCTTAACTTCTTTTCCTCCATTTCCTTCCTCCTAAACTTTTATCTTCCTAAGCCAAAAACTAAGTTAATGCACCTGCAGAATTGAAATGAGTAAAATATCATCCTTTACTTGTTCTGTTGTTCCTATGTTTCATCTATGCTGAAGTTAATTATAGGAAAAATGATCGATCCAATCATGTACATAATGTGTGATGTAATTTATTGATTATGTTAAATAAATGGACCAGTCCTGCTGTTCCAACATAAGTTTGGCGTTTCCTGTGAATTACATCTGGTCAAGGTATAGAATTATTGATATTAAGCTGAAAAAGAGAGAACCCGTTTAATTAATGATGTATTTTTGTGTCAGTCTAAACCCTGCCAATTTATACATCTAAAATATAGGTAAGTCATTAAACTGACCCCTTCCTATATTACTACATAAATGCATAAAAACATCTTTACAAAAAGAAAAAAAAGACCAAGAAAATGTTGGGAGCATTTATTATGCTCCTATCATTTATCATACTGCAGACAAGTCACAGGAAAAACAAAACTATTAGTTATTATTAATATTAAAAGTGAAAGTAAGGCGCTGAACCGAAACTTAAAAAACAAATGGGGCCACAGCCACACCGTACCACCGCCTGCAGTGCTGTGCAATTTAGGTTTACTTTTAGAGATTGTGTTTATAGTTTTTTAATAGGTCTAGAGAGATGAATATTTGTTTCTTTTTGTTTGTGAAACGAGAGAGAGGACGCCGTTTCGGCCGTGTTATATATGTGACCTGCAATGCAACACTGCCCCCTGCTGTCACAATCTACTACGGTGTTCAAAGCAAAGAAAATCAACAGATTGGCCCTCATTCACGAAAATGTTCGTATTTTTATCCTAAATTTCTCCTACTTTTGTTCGTACGAAGCGTTCGTACGAACATGCCACGTCAGATTCAACAAAGTCTTCTATCCTGAGGAAACGTGTGTAAATGGCTGCGTAAATATGATGAATCCCACCTGTCCTAAACAGCTGCGCGTGCACGCGTAGATGTCATTTACATAATTCCCACCCCTCAAAACACCATATAAGGCCACGTTTCCTGCCTTCTGACAGCAGGAAGTGTCCATTCATTCAAACTCAAGAAGTAAAAGGAGGAACTTCACGCGTTCGGAGATCTGCTCTCAGTCGCGCTGTGGCTACCCCCCACCCCCCCGCAGGTGTCGGATGGTCAAATATTTTTAATGTTAGTGTAAACAACTGTGTAGTTTCACTTATTCAGAAGAGCCGTGGCGCACCGCTGCCCCCCACCCCCCGCAAGTGTCGGATGGTCAAATATCTCTAATTTTAGTGTACTGTGTTACATTATAGTTTCACTTATTCAGAAGAGCGCACCGCTACCCCCCACCCCCCACCCCCCGCAAGTGTCGGATGTGTTTTTGAACAGAAGCATTTTAAAATGTCTCGAAACTACAGTTAACTTCATATTAATATTGTAGTGCATATGCTGTGTGTCCCGTGGGTCGTACAGTATCAGAAATCAAGAATAAATGGTTTGATCTGAAAATGGCTTCAAACAAACGTCTCGCCGCAGCACGGACAGGAGGTGGTCAGTCTGCGAGATGGGTGGACAATACTGTAAATGCCACGCTGCAAGACGCGTGCCAACATGTTTTGCAGCACAAATGTGTCATGCGCGCACCTCCTGGTCATCGCGCAACCACATTCTGCAGGTTATATTTCGAATCAGATATAATAATCTATTGCTCCGATGGTGTTTGCACAGCAGTCCAGCAATAGCATGAAGATCAGTCTTAATTCGTACTTGTTCTGCGGCGGTGTATGGGGATTTTATGTACCTGGGTGTTAATATGAGGAGCGGCTTTGATGACCAAGGGGAGCGCACGACTCACTGAAGCCTGCGCGACACACCAAACAAATTAAACTTAAAATTATAATTCTAATTCAAACAGAATAACCTATTGTCAAGAATAATTATGGTGCGTGATTTTTTTAAACCCAAAATATTTTCTAAATAACGAAATATGAAGTTATTCGTGGAGAAGATCCGTCTGGATGACAGCAGACTGACGCTCCTAAATTATACGACAGGTCTGGACCACTCGTAAATTTTGTTCGTATCTGAAGAAAATCGTAGGATACGAAAACATTGTTGGATGCCACAAATGATCCTAAATCACTCGTACGCACAGTTTAAGAACAAATCTGTGCGTACGAACGGTTCGTGCATGAGGGCCAATGATTCAATGAGTAGCGCAATTTATAAAATTATAAACCGTTTTACCTTTTTGACAAGACTGGACCAGCTCCATACATCCGTGCGCACAAAGGAATACATTTTGTAGCGTCTACTAAAAGCTAAAAGCTACCCCGCGCTCGGTTTTTAATCACGTGATATGACATACTGACGTTACCGCGACGTGATGACGTCACTACGGGTACTCGAGATGGACAAAAAAGCCTCGATAGAAGTCAAAGCACTCGATCTGTCGATAACTCGGTTACTCTGTTAAACCATTACTCTGTACTGTGGCGGGCTTTAAACCCAGACTGAAATGGCTCAGTGATACCATTGTCCTCTAAAAATGGTAACATCTGGTTGTAAACAACTTTCTCTAACAGTTTAGAAATAAAAGGAAGATTAGAGATAGGCCTGAAGTTGGAGCAGAGAGAGGGGTCAAGGCCTGTTTTTTTAAGTAGAGGGCAAACAAATGCATGTTTAATAATTTCAGGTACCATACCAGAGGAAAGACTGGTTTTGCTTTGCCTTTTTTTTGCTTCTCCCTTTTCTGCTCGATTTATTTCTGCTCGCTGTTTTTCCGTTTGCTGTATTGTTTGCTGTATTTATTGCTGTATTGTTTGCTCGCTGTATTTCTGCCTCGTTATGTTAATGAAGAGGGCTGCTTTCTAAGTCCAGCTCTTCTACTATAGCACATGTGTCAAGCTCAAGGCCCGCGGGACAGATGTGGCCTGCCATGTCATTTAATGTGGCCCGCGAGAGCTTAATTAAAAAGTTTTGAGTCTAAAAATAAATACGAGCGTGTTTTGACAAAAAACTACATTTCCCACAATGCCTTTAGACTACGGTAACCCGGTAGCCCCAGTCCCACAATGCCTTTCGACTACGGTAGCCGCGGCAATGTTTTTACATCCTTGCCAACGAGAGGAATTGCGACATAAATACAGTAGTGATCCCAAAATGTCCAGAAAGCACTTTGAGATTTTTATTAGCACTTTGAGATTTTTATTAATGAAAAGTGCATTATAAATTGAATTCATTATTATTATTATTATTAGAAAGAGAAAAGTTGATGCAGACGAAGTTTCAAGAAAGATGGGAAGGCGAATACTTGTTTGTGCTTCAAGGGGAAAGACTGGTATGTTTTTTGTGTTACGAGGCGGTGTCGGTTTTGAAAACAAACACGGAGCTAAGTACGCTAAAGCTAGCCTTCAAGAAAAGCAACACTTTGCCCAAGAATTACCGTATTCGTCGGAGGAAAATATGCACCGGTGTTTAATACGCTTTGTCCAATTATTAACAATAAACAAGAAAAAAATCGTAAATAATACGCTTCGGTGTTTAATACGCGTCATCGCCACGCGACGCGTCAGCGCCTCATTTGCCCTGATTAAGATGGCGGCGACAGAAGCAAGCGAGTACGAAGAACTTCACAAGGAAACACGGTAAAAACAATTATTTCTTTGCGAGAAAAAATATATTTCTTAGCTGACTTCATAGCAGACGTGCTCCTGAGCTTAACGAAATGTTCAAATCAGCTGGATTTTTTAAAAAAAGTTCGCAGAATTTTAGGTAGGCGGTTCGGACCGGACGCTTTGTTTCTTTAAATTTAGCTAAATAAACGCTTAAAAAATATATTTCTTAACTGACTTTGTAGAAGACGTGCTCCTGAGCTTAACGAAATGTTCAAATCAGATGGACTAAAAAAAAAAAGTTTGCCGAATTTTAGGCAGGCGGGTCGGACCGGACGCTTTGTTTATTTAAATTTAGCTAAATAAACGCTTAAAAAAATATTTCTTACCTGACTTTATAGCAGTCCCCTGAGCTCAACCAAATGTGAAATCAGCTGGATTTAAAAATCTGCGGTGTGGTCTATGAGTTACGGTATCTTGCTAACAAAAACAGCTACATCCATAGCAAGGGGCGGGCAGCGACAGAGTCAGTCCGACCAGGGGAGGCTTTTTTCGGACACATGAGCTAGAAACGTCTGGAAGTGGCCCTCTTCGCTCTCAGAGTCCTCTGCTGCTGCCCATAGCGCCCATAGCGGCCGAAACTGGTACTGCACCATTTTTGCCCAAAATGTAAAACGGCGAATCAGAGCGAAAAATGGGTCTAAAAATATGGGAAAAAATCCATAAATAATACGCTTCTGTGTTTAATACGCAGGACATTCAAATGAGCAAAAAAAAATGCGTATTGTATACCGGTTTTT
This sequence comes from Garcialebias charrua, assembly GCA_038048925.1. Classification (NCBI taxonomy): domain Eukaryota; kingdom Metazoa; phylum Chordata; class Actinopteri; order Cyprinodontiformes; family Rivulidae; genus Garcialebias; species Garcialebias charrua. The sequence continues at coordinate 3,935 of JBBPBX010081743.1, read as the reverse complement.
ACGGTAAAAGGCAAACTGCGGTTGCAGCAGAGATTGTTCACGAAATCCATAACCGACCATCTCGCCCAGCTGAATCAGAAGCTGCAGGGATGTAAACAAGTCATCACGCAGATGTCCGACACGATCACAGCTTTCCAGCGTGAATTGGACTTATGGATGTGGCAAGTGAAACAGGACAATCTTGTCCACTTTCCTGTTTGTCAGGTTAGCATTTTTTTTGAAAACTTTATTAAAATACATGTATAATAAAATATAATTCAACCAAGAAGAAGAACATTTAAACTGTGTGCAATTTAATGATTTTGCTTGCATTTTGTTTTGTGTTGATCATTTTCAGAACATGATCAATCGTAGAGAGAGAATCCACTTGTGTGTTCCAGGTAGCATCTCCTCATCAAAGACTACCGGTAACCAAAAAACTTGAGTAATATAGTTGTGAACTGAGTCAACCTTTATTTTGGTATTTTTAGTTGATTACATATTATTTATGTGTAGCTGCTGTTGTAATTATTTAATTTTTGTAGGCCTTATGTGTGTCAAAAAGGCGTTCAATTCAAGATCAACTGGACTTTATTTGTAACAGAAGACGTTTCGCTCATCATCCGATAAGCTTTCTCAATTCTTGAGCGAAACGTCTTCTGTTACAAATAAAGTCCAGTTGATCTTGAATTGAACGCCTTTTTGATTTATCATGTCCTGGACGACTGAGAATCTTCACCAGCCTTATGTGTGTATGCACACAAATTGTTGTCATCAAACCATCAGCTGGATGCAAGGCTGTGTGTAGCCTTTTTTTTGTAAAATGCTACATGTGTCATACATGTTCTTTGCAGCTCAGTTTTATGTTTTTTTTTATTAACCTGGACAGTTTGATCCGTCATTAATGGAGTTATGTGGGTTTTCATAAGCTGACAAAATTTAAAAGGATTTATGTTACAGCAACAAGTAAACATATGTTTTCTATGCAACTGTAATTGTCAGTTGAATAAGTTATAATAAATGTGTTATTCAACATTAAGGAGTAGGCTACAGCAGTTACATTTATTTTACATTACATTCGATTACATTTAGTTACATTTATAAGTTACATCTGGCCCTTCAAGGACAGCCATTATGCTGATGTGGCCCTCGGTGAAAATGAGTTTGACACCCCTGTACTATAGGCTCTGTGCTCAAGCGTCGTGAATCACTTCCGCATTGACAGGGAGCATGCATTCCAGCTTCCGGTCTAGCCCCTTTCTCAGTGAAAATTGTGCTGTCTAAATGTTTACAAGAGCTGCCCAAGATAAGTATCAGCGATGTTCTTTGTATCGTTGATGCCTGGTCCCCTGCTCCGACAAGCAAACTAACAAGGGATTTAAATTGCATATCTCAAGTTTCCTGCACAACTACGAGGGTAAGTAACGTTAGTTTGATCGTTGTGTTGTTGCTACTAGGGATGTTCCGATCGATCGGCCACCAATCAAAATCGGCCGATTTACGTGAAAAAGTATGTGATCGGCGTTTCCGATAAATGCCTTCCATTGCCGATCAGTGGGTGGGCATCTCAGGATCAGCCCTAAACTAGTTCAGATCCTACCTCTCTGACAGGTCTTTTTGTGTGTCCATCAATGATTTTACTTCTGCAGTGGCGGCTCTTAAATGGGGGGTTCCGCAGGGGTCCATCCTGGGTCCTCTCTTGTTCTCCTTATACCTGCTGCCACTCGGTGCTATTTTCCGGAAACACAATATACCTTTCCACTTCTACGCTGATGACTGTCAAATTTACTTCCCCCTAAGACAAAATGGTACAGGCTCTATTCAACCTCTGCTCGACTGCCTGGCTGACATCAGGGACTGGATGGTAGGGCTGTGCGATATGACGATATATATCGTGGGGACGATAGAAACGTGTCTATCGTGCTACTTTCCTTCTATCGTCTCTATCGTGATAAATAATAAAGTGGTTTTGCGAGATGACGGCGCTGCTTTGTTTGACGCACGCGCGGGTTTGCGACACGTGCTTTACGTGGTTAAACTCGAGAGCAGAGACGCAGCCGGCATGAAGCCGGTGTCACCAGATATCTATGGGTGTCACAACATGGAGAAACAGCTGCGCAGGCAGCCCAAGAAGAAGAACTTTTACCAAAAAGAGGGGAAGCTCACCTTGTTAGCTTCCATTATTTAGCTCCGCTGAAACTCGGAGACAAAATGGGTCCAGAGGACACGAAGTCCAACCGAGTCCGAACTCGGGTCCAGTTAACCAATACAAAACAGACCAGAGACACAACAGAACCGGAATCAAACGCAACATTTTCTCTTTTCTGTTTCTTTGCCTTGTTTACTCCAGATTCCAGTCAGAGCGGATTTCTTCTTCGTGGGTTTTATTAGCAGCCGTTGTTTTACCGCCCCCTGCAGGAAAATTTGGACCAAATTAGGTCCAAAGTTGGACCAAAGTTTCTACTTTGGTCCAAATTTCCTTGTTCTTTTTGTTCACATTCTTATAATTGTAACTGTATCTGTAGTAAAATTAGGGCTGGACGATATGGCCAAAATTTTTATCACGATATAGTTCTTAATTTCGGTCGATATCGATATAATTCGATATCGATATAAACAATATAAAAGCCTAAAAAAACTATAAACTATACAAATAAATTAATGTTCTCCTTGTATTTGTATTTAGCCTCCAAAAAGATGGAAATCACCATCAAATAAACATAAACTTCTCAACCCAATAATTCTCAGTCGGGTCATCTGGACAGTTTCTTTTATAGTAGAAACGTTTCACCCTCCATCCTCCATCCAGTTTCTATAAAAAGAAACTGTCCAGATGACCCAACTGAAAATTATTGGATTTGGTACGTGGATTATTGAGCATGAACTTTCTTGCCATAAAATTCTCAACTGTGTCAATATTAATAGTTTTAACTTTAAACATCTTTAAAATTTACAGCATTGAAATTCATAGTTAATTAAATAAAACTTTTGGGTGTTGTTATTTATAAGAAGCTGACATAGAAATCTCATGGAAATTACTTAAGAATAAAAATAACAAAATCAATTGCATTACTGTATAAAGTAAAATAGTTTTTGAATGACAAAGTTTTGAATATATTGAATAATGTAATGATTGTTCCATATTTAATCTGTTGTATTGAAGTTTGGGGAAAAGCATGTAAAACTATTACAAACCCTGTTTTTTTTGTTTTGTTTTTAAAGAGCTACAAGAATTATTAGTAGGAAGTGCTATGGTCACCCAACAAATATTTCATCAGTTTAAATTATTAAAATTTTATGATTTGGTTGAACATAGTATTTTACAAGTCATGTATAAAACTGAAAAAAAAATTACCCCCCAAATATTCAATTAAAATTTGTTTAAAGTTATTAAACCCTGAAGGGAATGTAAATGTTTGTAAAACCTCCATTTAGGACTAGTTTGAAGGAGCTGAGTTGTAAATCAGGAAACAGGATTGTGTTGACTTGATATCACCATAAACATTTCTAAAACTATTTATGTTTTAAAATATGATTAAATCAAAGTTGTTGGGAAGGTGTGGTGCAGGTGAAGTGAAGGTTGTTGTTTGTTTGTAGTTATTTTGTATTTTTTAAACAAGGGGCAGATATTAAAACACTATTTTCGTCTTTCTGCACATTTTCATTCAGTGTTTTTTCTTCTTCTGATGAATTTGTTTTATTTTGAATAAAAAAACATGCAGCGCTGCTGGGGCTGTTTGTTTACGTTGTAGTTTCAGGGAAACGTTGGCTCAAACTTTATTGTTCTTCATCTTCTGACTCTCATATTATATCGAGTGGAAACTCTTCAGATTAAACAAGTTAGATGTTCCCACCGCTAGTTAGAACGACTCCGTCACGTTTTGCAAAATAAAGAAACCGAGTAAGACTCGCTGCAGATGAGACCTGCAGTTTAACAAAACCGAACTACGTTCACA
>JBBPBX010081741.1:0-15885 GCA_038048925.1 Garcialebias charrua | reverse complement strand
AAACGCACAGTTTTGATAACATTTGTTCCCCCGTGCCTTATAAAGAAACTGGCCAAGTTTGAATCAAATCGAGCGAAATCCCTAGGAGGAGTTCGTTGAAATGCAGAGGCTGTAAACGGCCAAAAAGGGGTGAAAATTTGGTCATCGTTCCAAAATGGCCGCCTTACCATTTATCGTACAACATTGGTGCCAGAGGGTTTTCTGTGCATCTTGGTGAGTTGGACAAGTGTACCAAATTTCATGATTCTACGTCAAACTAAGGTCAATGCGGAGGGTATTTTTAATATTTCTAGGGGGCGCTCTTGAGCCGTTTCTGTAGCGATTTGCTAATTAGCATAAACACCTGTTCAAGGGGTGGGCAATGATCGATCATACTGATTTTGGTACTCCTCGGATCAAATCTGTGGATTTTAGATCCAAACGTATGGTGATGGCGTTACGTCTTACTTCGCCATGTCGCCACGCCCACTTGCTCCACCCAAAACGAACAGTGCTGGAAAGCTTGTTACACCAACATGTCTTTAGTCACTGGACACAATGTCACGCTGATTAGGTAACACGGGTCCGATATGGACCTTTCAAAGTAAAACTTTACACTTCCTGTTGTCAGGGGGCGTGGCTTAAGTGATGTCATGATTTGACCATTCAGTAATGCAGGGGACCGGATGTGCGTCAATCACTGAAGGTTTGATGTATTAGACTCTTTTCGTGTAAGAGCTGTAAGCGTTTCGTTTTTCATGGCGAGATGTCCAACTTTGATGTCTGGCCCCGCCCCTTCAGCATTCATGAAAACGCACAATTTTGATATTGTTTGTTCCCCCGTGCCTTATGAAGAAACTGGCCAAGTTTGAACCAAATCGAGCGAAATCCCTAGGAGGAGTTCGTTCAAATGCGGAGGCTGTAAACGGCCAAAAAGGTGTAAAAATTTGGTCATCGATCCAAAATGGCCGCCTTACCATTTATCGTACAGCGTTGGTGCCAGAGGGTTTTCTGTGCTTCTTGGTGAGTTGGACAAGTGTACCAAATTTCATGATTCTACGTCAAACTAAGGTCAATGCGGAGGGTATTTTGAAAATTTCTAGGGGGCGCTCTTGAGCCGTTTCTGTGGCGATTTTTGCCACGCCCCCAAAATACGTAATTTTTCACCAGTCCTGACGAGTCCGCAAAATTTGGTGAGTTTTCGTATATGATAAAGCCTCCAAAAGGTCACTTCTTTGGGGGGAAGAAAAAATAAATAAATAAACACTACAATTACAATAGGCCTTCGCAGCTCTTAGCTGCTCGGGCCTAATTAAATATAAAATACAAATAAAATACAAATTCATTGCATATACTGTATCTTCAATTTCAGGTCCCAATACTTGATTTTTTAAATTTTACACCAACTTTGCAAATAAAAAGCAATTCCAGACTAGGACTGATGTAAATGTATATTTTAGTTTATTTTGCAGAATATCATTTCATGCAAAATGGCTTGAAAACAAATTGCAGTCATTATCAAAGCAATGTTTTGTCTTATCAAGAAAAGTAGCTAGTCAGTTGAATTTCTTCTAACTTGACCACAAAGGTCAGTAAATACAAAGTTTTACAGTTGCCTAATAAATGCAACAAGCTGTACTAACTAATATTCCAGTCTGGTGTTTGCCTTTTTATTTCAATGATCAAACTGTTTAAAATAATTCAGGATTTCTATTGTTTTATGTTTTATAAAACTTCATAAATGATTGGGGTGGTTCCTTAAGACTGAGTACTTTAGGAGCGGAAAAAAGAAAAGCAGAAAAGCCCACCTTCTGTTGACTTTTCAGAGATGATAAGGCGAGCTCAGCTGGATAACACATCACCAACAGGCAGTGCAAGTCAAAAGAGGGAGTGACTGGGTAATGTTTTCTGTACTAGTTCAAAGCACTGCTTTGACATTTGATCTGGATATGTTGTCAGTGTAACATTAAGGGTGTTATGGTGCTTCCATACAAAACAAGAGTGTTCACTTATTTGTGTTATCTTTTGCAAAATCATTAATAATTATAAGTATAGGCACAATTAAAATATATTGTCTCAAATATGAAGCACAAATATTGTTCTACTGTGTTAAAAGCCTATTTGAAAAATATTAATAATGTTATTGTAGACCATATGGTCCATGTCAGCTTAGTGAGAGGTAACTGAGCACAAACAGACTTGGAGACGACAGTAGGTCAAGAGGTAAAGAGAGCCAAGAGAAGCTCATTGAGTGTAATACTGTGAACCTGTGCCGAGTCAACCTCTCTTTAACTGTGGGTGGAAGTGAATTGGTACTTGGAGAGGAACCAAAAAGCTCCCTGGGTGTGCTTATCCTGGGCTTATAATACCAACATGGTGAGCACATGTGTATATCTCAGTGTATCTTCATTAAAGAAGTGAAAACAACAAAAATGAAAATATATAGATTTGTATGTTTCAATCTTTAAAAAAAATGTCTTTGTTTGCAACAAGTGAATTTTATTGGGCTGATACTTTAATGTGGCCTTGGAAGTGTGATCTTCCATTGTCACAAGAATTATTAACTAATATGTATAAAAAGAAGATACTGTACATTGTAATTTTCCTCTTTATTGTTGCACTGAAGATTCAGTGTGATACAATATTGAAAATTAAGTATTTTATGTTTCAGAACTAAATGCAGGAACAAGAGCTACTATTACCATGCAAGCATGAAGGTCAAAAAACAGCCACCCTGCTGAAATAAAATGTACTTCTCCGGCTATGAAGTGCTCTTATGCATGTAAAATATGCTGGAAAGTCAGTTCTGTTTAAATTGTCACAAACATGGTTTGTTGTGTCATCAGAATACTTCAGAGATATTTCAAAAATTATCATCTAACATTCTACGAGACAACTATTGACCATGATTAAAAGGAACAAAACAGATAATGTTATTTTAAATATTCTCATCTGCTAGCAATGCAAACTCTATTGAATCCCAATTTCCGAGTGGTTATATAAACCACAACTGTGTCCAGCTTGCAGTCCACATGGTCTTCCAACCCTTTAATTTAAACTACATCCACAACTTTATACCTTAATTAGCACAAACACATAGATGTCCAAGCACCGGCTCTTGGCACCCTCACAACCTCATGTACCGTATTTTCCGGTGTATAGGTCGCACCTTTTTATGGGTTTTTTCAAGGCCTGCGACCTATACTCAGGTGCGACCTATATATGGCTTGTTATCACTTTCGGTGAAACAAATTTTTAAATCCAGCTCATTTCACAATTACGTTCATTTATTAAGGAAAAGTTCAGCTCAGACATATATTTGCTATAATTTTTATCAAACAAATAATTGTTTTTAAGTGTTAATCTTCTTAAAAGCCTTGCTGTGCGCTCCTGTGGCAGACATTTGCAGCAGAGCTAAACGTAGGTGCGACCTATACACCAGTGCGACCTATCTAGGGATTTTTCCAATCTATTGGTGATAATTGGACAATGCGACCTATACACAGGTGCGACCTATACACCAGAAAATACTGTAATCAGCATGTAGTCTTTGGTGTGTGTTCAGGTAGGATAAAAGCTCTGCTGTGTTCACAGAAGGGGCGAGTTTACAAGGTTACATTGTAATGAGTCTCTTTGCCTGGCCAATCTCTCATCTGATATGTCCCAGTTGCTACTGTTAGGAGCACAGACCATTCTATCATCGTGTATACAGGGCTAACCAGGTCCATCATTAATACTGTTCTTATCATCACGTCTGCCGTGATTTCCATCCAAGCCTTTGTTATCAGCGAGACCCATATCAAACCATGTCTGTCTTGTTGGGACATACAGCAGAAGATTTGCTACGAGGCACACTGTCTGTTAGTTGTTGGCTCCCGGGCAACAGAAGACACCACAACCTTGACATTAATGATTCAATGAGCACAGTAATTGAGTGCCTTTCTCATTTCCTGGCAGCTACAATACAAAGCTGGTGGTGGGGTGACACAAGAGATACAGAAGGAGTAGGATAAGGGTTGGCAGAGAAAAGCTTATGAAAAAAAACTGAAGGTGGTGAAAAATAGAATTGAGTAGCGAGGATAAGACATGAAGGAAAGGAAATAAGGAAGTGAACTGTAGGGTATGATGAGGATCAGAGGCAGAGGAGTGAGAAGAAATTGCTTCAGCTCATCATCTCAGAGGGTCTGGATCTCTCTGTGGTTGACAGTCCTGAGAGCTCCTCTCCTTTAGCCCTCCAGTGTGCCTGTAGCATTATCTCCTACTTACCAGAGGGAAACACTTTCAGCTCACAAAATCTTTAATTTAAAATAACGTAAAACGGTCCCTTAATTATTGCCATGAGCTTATCAAAGGTATGATAAAAAATAAATCAAAAATATGAGCCATTACGCAAAAGCAGGACCACAAAAAATATATTAAATATTGAATTTTTATTTGTTTCACACGTTAACTCAATACTGTTATTTTTTCTTGGCATGATGCCTAGATTTATTTGGTTTCACTAATAAAACATAGAGAAATTAAACCAATTAAAATATTGTTTTCTTTAGAAATGTAAAGAAAAAAGTATCACAATCATTCCGCTCATTCTCTTGTCTTATCACAATCATTGTTTGAACTAAAAACTCAAAAATTCACCTTTAGTACAAATAACACAACAGTGGAAAACATATTTAATAGTGTCACATTGCCATTTCTGTACATTCTCAAGGAGGTTGGTGCCACTTCCAACTCATCACACTGTGATATTTTGTGAGGACCATGCACGATTCTGGCTGTCTGAAATGAACACCAACCTGTGATCTTTTTGCAATTTTTAAAAGTAGCTAAAGTCCTAAAGTCTATTTTTATTTTTTTTTTGGTTATAAAAACATGTCTTCAGAATACCTGAGTTGTGTATGACTAAAAAAAGAATCCTACATCTGACAGGAGCAGGTGTCCTCCAAAAACTCCAGCACCTTGTCTCCTTCAACTCCTAAAAGTTATTTTTTTAAATGTCCATCCATCCATCCATTTTCTTCCGCTTATCCGGGGTCGGGTCGCGGGGGTAGCAGCCTAAGTAGGGAGGCCCAGACTTCCCTCTCCCCAGCCACTTGGAGCAGCTCCTCTGGGGGAATCCCAAGGCGTTCCCAGGCCAGCCGAGAAACATAGTCCCTCCAGCGTGTCCTGGGTCTTCCTCTGGGTCTCCTCCCGGTGGGACATGCCCGGAACACCTCACCAGGGAGGCGTCCAGGAGGCATCCTAACCAGATGCCCGAGCCACCTCAACTGGCTCCTCTCGATGTGGAGAAGCAGCGGCTCTACTCCGAGTCCCTCCCGGATGACTGAGCTTCTCACCCTATCTCTAAGGGAGAGTCCAGACACCCTGCGGAGAAAACTCATTTCAGCCGCTTGTATCCGAGATCTCGTTCTTTCGGTCATAACCCAGAGCTCATGACCATAGATGAGGGTGGGAACGTAGATCGATCGGTAAATTGAGAGCTTTGCCTTTTGACTCAGCTCTCTCTTCACCACGACAGACCGGTACAGCACCCGCTTCACTGCGGACGCTGCACCTATCCGCCTATCGATCTCACGCTCCAGTTTTCCCTCATTCGTGAACAAGACCCCGAGATACTTAAAGTCCATGACCCACCATGTTTTCAAATTGCATCGCCATTAATATTTATTAGTTTATTTAAAAATAATACAGGAGCGTTTATTTATATTGTAGAGAAATAATGCAAAATGTGTTATTTCATGATTTATAGCAGATTTTAGCAGAAGCTCCGGGAAGATCTGCCCCTCTCCAAATATGGGCATTCACATCACTAAAGATTCCGCCTTGGAGTTACAGGCGGAGTTTTAATAAGCCTTCATCAACTTCCATGACCGCTGCTCTAAGAGAGGAAAAAAAAAAGAGAAGCGGTTGCTCACTGATGTCTGTCATATTCTGAGCAGCATCCACGTAGACATACTAGTTTAATTCGCTTGATCGCGACAAATTCATTCATTTCCGCATCGCCTTTTTATTCTCTCCCCTGACCAGACAGGTCGGGAGTAGAAAGGCAGCCGCAGCGCGGAGCTCTGTCGGTCTGGATGTACCATCGCGCGCGGGCTTCCCCGTGCTCTCTGTGCTTCCCCGTGCTCCAGCAACAAGGCTGGACAGAACCGAGCCCCAGCACGAACTTCAAAGCTGACCCGCAGCGGAACGGGGAGCCAGGGAGAAGCCGCGCGGCTCGCTCCTCTCTGGGCAGAGGAGAGGAGAGCAGCCAGCAACAGTCGCAGCGGTGTTATATCTTATTAAAAAGGTCTATAAAATAAATAAAAAATAAAAGCAGACCACTGGTCCAGTTGTACACAAAAATGCACCAGGAAATATGCAGTTTTACTCTCACTCTCATAAACCTCCATGGAAACTCACTCCTACCTTCTGCCTTGCTTTCTGGGTGGAGATCAATGTAACAAAAGGCATGACCCTTCGGGACTCTTCGGCCAGGTTTCCGGATTCATTCGGGAGTGGGTTTTTTTTTTTTTTTTTTTTAACCCTCGCCTGGCCCAAATGCAAAAATGAAAATAAAATTCATAAAATACTACAGTAATTCTCCAATATGGTGAATTGTTACTGTCACGGTGGGTGTTGTCCTTTAAACTCCTCCACTTGGGGCAGGACCTCCTCCCCGACCCGGAGAAGGCATGCTACCCTTTTCCGGCTCAAGACCATGGCCTCGGATTTGGAGGAACTGATCCTCATCCCGGCCGCATCACATTCAGCTGCAAACCGCTCCAGCGAAAGCTGTAGATCACGATCTGATGAAGCCAATAGGACCACATCATCTGCAAAAAACAGAGAAGCGATTCTAAGGCCACCAAAACGGATCCTCTCAACACCTTGGCTGCGCCTAGAAATTCTGTCCATAAAAGTTATGAACAGAATCGGTGACAAAGGGCAACCTTGGCGGAGTCCAACTCTCACCGGAAACGAGCCTGACTTACTGCCAGCGATGCGGACCATGCTCTGACACCGGTCGTACAGGGACCTAACAGCCCATATCAAAGGGCCTGGTACCCCATACTCCCGGAGTACCCCCCACAGAACCCCCCGAGGGACGCGGTCGAATGCCTTCTCCAAGTCCACAAAGCACATGTAAACTGGTTGGGCAAACTCCCACGCACCCTCCAGGACCCTGCTGAGGGTGTAGAGCTGGTCTAGTGTTCCACGACCAGGACGAAAACCACACTGCTCCTCCTGAATCCGAGGTTCGACTATCCGACGGACCCTCCTCTCCAGAACCCCTGAATAGACCTTACCAGGGAGGCTTAAGAGTGTGATCCCCCTATAGTTGGAACACACCCTACGGTCCCCCTTTTTGAATAGGGGAACCACCACCCCAGTCTGCCAATCCAAGGGAACTGCCCCCGATGTCCACGCGATATTGCAGAGTCGCGTAAGCCAACACAACCCCACAACATCCAGAGCCCTAAGGAACTCAGGACGAATCTCATCCACCCCCGGAGCCCTGCCACCGCGGAGCTTTTTAACCACCTCGGTGACCTCAGCACCAGAGATTGGAGAGCCCGACCCAAAGTCCCCAGGCTCCGCTTCCTCAGTGGAAGACGTGCCAGTAGGATTGAGGAGGTCTTCGAAGTATTCCGCCCACCGACTCACAACATCCCGAGTTGAGGTCAACAGCACGCCATCCCCACCATAAATGGTGTTGGTCGCGTACCGCTTCCCCCCCTGAGACGCCGGATGGTGGACCAGAATCGCCTCGAAGCCGTACGGAAGTCATTCTCCATGGCCTCTCCGAACTCCTCCCACGCCCGAGTTTTTGCCTCAGCAACCACCCGAGCCGCATGCTGCTTGGACTGCCGGTACCTATCTGCTGCTTCCGGGGTCCCACAGGCCAAAAAGGCCCAATAGGACTCCTTCTTCAGCTTGACAGCATCCCTCACCGCCGGTGTCCACCACCGGGTTCGAGGGTTGCCACCACGACAGGCACCAACAACCTTGCGGCCACAACTCCGATAAGCTACCTCGACAATAGAGGCGCGGAACATGGCCCACTCGGGCTCAATGTCCCCCGCCTCCCTCGGAACGTGTTCAAAGCTCTCCCGGAGGTGGGAGTTAAAGCTCTGTCTTACGGGAGACTCTGCCAGACGTTCCCAGCAGAGCCTCACAATACGTTTGGGCCTGCCAGGTCTGACCGGCATCCTCCCCCACCATCGGAGCCAACTCATCACCAGGTAGTGTTCAGTTGACAGCTCCGCCCCTCTCTTCACCCGAGTGTCCACGACATGCGGCCGCAGATCAGATGAGACAACAACAAAGTCGATCATCGAGCTGCGACCTAGGGTGTCCTGGTGCCAAGAGCACATATGGACACCCTTATGCCTGAACATGGTGTTCGTTATGGACAATCCATGACGAGCACAGAAGTCCAACAACAGAACACCACTCGGGTTCAGATCAGGGGGGCCGTTCCTCCCAACCACACCCCTCCAGGTCTCACTGTCATTGCCCACGTGAGCGTTGAAGTCCCCCAGCAGAACAAGGGAGTCCCCAGGAGGCGCACCCTCCAATACCCCCTCCAAGGACTCCAAAAAGGGTGGGTAATCTGCGCTGCCGTTTGGCGCATAGGCACAAACAACAGTCAGAGCCCGTCCCCCCACACGTAGGCGAAGGGAGGCTACCCTCTCGTTCACCGGGGTGAACCCCAACGTACAGGCACCAAGATGGGGGGCAACAAGTATGCCCACTCCTGCTCGGCGCCTCTCACCAGGGGCAACTCCAGAGTGGAAGAGTGTCCAACCCCTCTCAAGGAAACTGGTTCCAGAGCCAGAGCCATGCGTTGAGGTGAGTCCGACTATTTCTAGCCGGAACCTCTCAACCTCACACACTAGCTCAGGCTCCTTCCCCACCAGAGATGTGATGTTGCACACTTCAATAATGAGTCAGTGTGTTTGTTGTGGGTTGTTCTTTTATTGCTGAAAACTGCTGCTGTTAAACAGACATGAGGGCAACATGAGCATTTCCTCCTTCCTCAGCCAAACATAGTACTTAATTACTGTCAGCTTCATGCACTTACAATAAACAGTCCTAAATTCAGTTCAATAGCAAATTATTCAGTTACAGCTCAATTCTCCTAACACACAAATAATTATGGCAGTATATCCTATAAGTCCCAACACAACCAGTTAAAGTTAGCTTAGCTGCCAGCTTACTCAGACTAACATCATTAGGTAACATTTAACACAAGGGGTAAACGGCCAACATTCCCCACATTCACATGGACTTCTCAATAATCTCATACATTGCTATATTTGTGTCACTTGTGTGGATAGTTACCTGTTAAACAGACATGAGGGCAACATGAGCATTTCCTCCTTCCTCAGCCAAACATAGTACTTAATTACTGTCAGCTTGCTGAGTCAGGAGTGCACACTATATTTGATATGCCCTCTTGTGGCAAACTGTTGCCACTACATGCTTACTGAACATCCTCAGTTAAAGTGAGAGAATTAAACCTTGATGAGCTATTGCACTATTAAAAACAGAACATCTTCCATTCTGTCACACTCTCCCCTCCAAATACAATGTCATCCTGACATTCAGGTACCAGCAATTTATATCACATAAATCAGTTCACATGTTCTTGAGATGTTTTACAAATAAACAGCACACTTCTAAGCAGGAGTCAGAGTTCACATGTTGAAAGAGATGCCATACTATATTCAGTCCCAAAATATGACATGTATCTCCTGTTACCATCACATTTTTGTAATCGATGTCATTGTGCACGATGACAATCCATCACTTGATTCGCCTGTAGCGTAAATATCTGCAATCTCTTCTGAAAGTAAGGTACTTTGACAAAGAAGCAAGCTCTACCTACAAGACTTGTTGAAACTGACATCATTGGTACCACTATTATCTGGAATATTAACTGCAATACAACATTTAAACATTTGCCAATCCTGTAAACCTTTTACCACTTTTAGCAGAATAGCAATGTAGTTTTATTCACCTAACGTGTTAACTTTGCACACTATTGTAACTCATTCACATGACATGACAGGCTGTCCTAATTTATGATAAGTAAATCTCAACACGGGTTTTCTTGTCCGAGAAGGATACATTCTCATTCCATGAGGTGATGTGTCAGTCTCTTCTTGGTCACTTGGTGTTGATTGGTGAGGCGTATCTCCACTGTCCATACTCTCCACTTCTTCACCCAGAGTAGGTTGTTGCACTCTTCCACCACCACCATCATCATCATCCACCCTGTCACTTTGCATGTCTCCAGCATTTGGATGGAAATCTGGTGCCTCAGCTCTCAGCTGCCTCTCGGTGTGATGACTTGACTCCATGTAGTGATGCTGTGGATGTGGACTGATGATTGCTTCCCAGTCTTCATCATCATCAGAGCTGTCTTCATGCCTCTGTTTGTCTCTCTCCTTTCGGGGTCTTTCTGGCTGGGTAGGTTCTTTTGATGCTGAAGATGAAAGGAAGTCACATGGGAGCAGTAGATTTCTGTGGATGACTCTGGTTCTCCCCTTCCCACTTTCTGGCTGGATTTCATATACTGGACTGTCCTGATGTTTCCTTTCATTGACAACATACACTTGATCCTCCCAGAAGGCCCTTAGTTTTCCTGGTCCTCCTCTCTCATTCAAGTTCCGAACCAGCACTCTGCATCCTGGATACAACTCCACTCCATGTATTTTCTTATCATAAAGAGCCTTTCCTCTCATTGCCTGATTACTGGCTGTTCTGGATGCCAGCTGATAGGCCTCACTCATTCTTGTCCTCCATTTTTCTGCATAGTCCTTGTGAGATGAGCTTCTGTCTCCCACCTTGAGACCGAACATGAGATCAATGGGGAGCCTGGGTTGGCGACCAAATAAGAGGAAATAGGGAGCGTAACCAGTAGCTTCACTACGTGTGCAATTGTATGCATGGACCACCTTTGCTAGAGAAGATTTCCAATCTGTTTTCTCCATTTCTGGTAGACTTCTCAGCATAGACAGCAGCGTCCTATTAAACCTTTCCACCTGGCCATTCCCCTGTGGGTGGTATGGTGTTGTTCGTGACCCCTTGACCTCACTGTACTTTTTTAGTGCTGCAAAGAGTTTATTTTCAAATTCTTTCCCCTGGTCATGATGCAGCTTTGTGGGAAAACCAAACCTTTGTACAAAATCACCAAATACTTTCTCTGCAGCTGTTTTGGCAGCTTTGTTTCTGCAGGGATATGCCTGGGCAAACCGGGTGAAGTGGTCCATGACTATGAGGATGTATTCATACCCTCCACTGCATTTTTCAAGGTGCAAGAAATCAATGGATACTAACTCAAAAGGGTATGTAGTGATTATATTAGTGAGGGGGGCTCTAGATGGCTTGTTTGGCCGCTTGCGTTTCAAACAACTGCAGACACGAGTCACATAGTGTTCCACATCACCCTGCATGTGAGGCCAATAAAAGCGATCTCTAATGAGATTTAGCACCCGCTCCACTCCAAGATGACCCATTTCCTCATGAAGCTCCTTATAAACAAGTTGATGGTATTTCTTTGGTAAAAGGAGCTGTGACCGGCTGGCTGTCCTACGACAGAGTAATCCATCTTCATCTACATACAACTTGTGTTTTTGTCTCATCAGAGCAGCAGCCTCTCTACTACCTTTGTACCTCACACCCTTTTGTATCCCCTTTGTAGTCACACATTTCAGTACTTCACCAATCACTGGATCATCTTGCTGTGCCTGTCTAATCGCTGATTTCGTTATCTCATTTACTGATGTCGGCACAGGATCACATTCCTCCGACACCAGACTGTTGATGATTGCTGGGCACAGCCAGGGTTCTGACTCCAGAAACTGAACTGTAACTGCCTGAATCATGCTGTTCATTACCTCTGGGTGTACTAGCTGTGTGCAAGTCTGCATGTACGTCTCCATGCTGAGCGGCATGCGAGAAAGACCATCTGCATCTTTGTTTGCTTTGCCAGGGCGATACTTTATTGAAAACTGGAAATCAGCAAGTCCTGCAACCCATCGATGAGTGGTTGCATTCAGTTTAGCAGTTGAAAGCACATATGTAAGAGGGTTATTGTCCGTGTAAACAGTAAATGTTGGTGCATAATAGAGATAATCTCTAAACCTCTCACATATGGCCCACTTTAAAGCCAGAAACTCCAGCTTCCCTGAATGAAGGTGGTAGTTTTTTTCTGGGGCTGTTAGTGTCCTGGATCCATATGCAATGACTGCCAGATTTCCCTGTTGCCTCTGATAAAGCACAGCACCAAGTCCCTCTTGTGAAGCATCACAATGTAAGATGAAGGGTTGTTCAAAGTCTGGATAACCTAAAACAGGTGGTTTCACCAGAAAATCCAGCAACTGACAGATAATCTCTTGATGTTTTACTGACCAACTGATTGGCTGGCCTGACGGTGACTGTCCTCCACTGCTCTGATTACGTTTTCGTCCTCCCTGCTTTTTCTGCTTGCCTTTACCCCTTTGCTCAGGGCCTAAGGAGAGAAGATCATAGAGCGGCTTGGCTATGCAGGAGAAGTTTGGGATGTAACTGCGATAGTAGGAGACAAATCCCATTAATTTTCTTAACTCTCCCACCGTGGAGGGATTTTTGTGTCTTAAACTTTGCACTGGAGCAATGTCTGCTGGATCCATTGTATATCCCTTGTGTGTGACCAGCTTTCCAAGGAATCTTACTTGGTTCTTAAAGATGTCACATTTTCTTGGTGTCAGCTTGACTCCCATTTTCTGGTAACGATGCAATACACTTCTAAGATGATTCAGGTGGTCTTCAAATGTTTGAGAGTGCACCAAATTATCATCCAGGTAGGGCAAACACACCTCATCCCGAAGTCCTGCCATACACTCCTCCATGGACCTCTGAAACTCTGCTGGTGCAGATGATAATCCAAAAGGTATTCTCACCCATTCATACAGACCCCAGGGAGTGATAAATGCAGTGAGTGGGCGGCTTGATTCTTCCAGGAAGCCCTGGTGATAGGCTTTTCCCTGGTCGAGAACTGAAAACCAGGAACTTCCAATCAGACTGTTTAACATGTCCTGTATGCGGGGGATAGGGTGGCGGTCTGGCAAAGACTTCTTATTCAGCTCCCTGTAATCACAGCATAATCTGAGGCTGCCATCCTTTTTACGTACACAAACTATTGGGCTAGAATAGTTTGATTTTGACTTTGTTATCCAGCCCCTATTCAACAAATCTTCAAGATACTCTTTTACCTCCTTATGGAGCGGTTTGGGGATGGATATATATGTTCTTGTCACTGGTGTTGGATCCTGCAGTCGGATTTTGAGTTGCAATGAGGGGATGGTTCCAACATCATAATCATCACGAGAGAAGGCTGCACACTCCTCTCGCAGCAGTTGTTTTATCATTTGTTGTTGTTCTTGGGAAAGGTGACTAATGGGAACTGGTGGATCCCAACCACCTTCACTTTCCATTCCTAGTTGGCTTTTCTTCCCTTTTCCTTCACAACTTGTTTCTGTTACTCTGCCCTTTTCACCACAGAAGATGGATGTCTCAGTTTGGTTTATCTCTGCTGGTTCTGTTTGTGCCGCATACATGGCCTTCACTGCTTGGATTTGTCCTAATTTACTTTTGGAAGGTAAAACAATGTCATGAGCAGTATCATTGTTAATTGGGATTCTTAGGTGGGACCAAGAACCTCGGTGTAGACACACTACTCCTTCTTTGACCCTTAATCCCTCTGGTAGTTGTGATGGTGAAAGAGGTTCAAACAGGACTCCTTGATGACCTGTGAGTGGACCCGCTCGTGCATTGCACTTCACCATCTTCACCTTTCCAGCTGGAATGATGATGTTCTCTCTGCTTGCTTTTACATTGCCTACTTCCTGTACATCATTTGCATTTTTCATGACTTTTAGAAGTACTTCTGCCTTCTTGCATTCAATGGAAAATGCTGCACTGACAGCTTCTGTGATGAGGGGAGAAGGATCCACACCCATTTTTAACAGGTATTCAATTACATTGAACCCAATGATTGGTTCTTCTCCCACCCCTTCCTCTTCAGCCACCAGAATTGGCACCCAGACCTCCAGCGGTGTGGGATTAACAGATGGCAATTTGAATTTGACCTCCACCCACCCAATAAAAGGGATTGGTGTCCTATTCACTGCTCTCCCATCCAATATTCCAGGACCAATAATTTCACTGAGGCTTCTAACTGTAGCATGGGGAATATTCTGTTTTCTCCATTTTTCACTCATGAGGCATACCTGTGATCCAGTATCCCACAGAGCCTTGGTTTCCACCTCATCCAGTAGGCAGGTAATGGTACACCTCTTTCCAATCAGGTTTAGCAGCTTATCTCTTTGTGATGGGGAGAGGAGGTTGACACCGACCATTTCATTCACCTGAGGTGTTGCATGTTTAACATCAGGGTGTAGTTTGTGACCATCTCCAGTTAGCCTTTTTTCAGTCTTGTCCACTCCTGTTGCTGGTATTGATGTTACAGTGCTTGTTAATGTGCCCACTTCGTCAGTGTTCCCCAATGTTTTCTTCAATCTACACCCCCGTGAAAGATGCCCACTTTGTCCACACTTAAAGCAGTGGTCACACACTTCTCCTCTATTTTTGTCCTGACAACTTTTACAGCCACGCTTTCTGCTTGGTCTTGACTTGTAAACAGACACAGAAGAGTCATTAACCAGTTTCCTGATGTCTTGCATTTCACTTTTAAGTTGTCTGATGGCGTCCAGGAGCTCAGTTTCTGTGTGGGAGGCAGAAGATTGGGTTTTCATGGTTTTAGTTTTCATCCCGGTGAAAGATGGTTGTTCTTGGTCCCAGATTGCTCCAACTTTTGTCTTTGGGGTTGGCTGTGCTTCTGCTCTTACTTCCCTCACTTTCAAGTCCTTACTGCTTCTCCTGAACTTTTGTTGTCTTTCCCATTCCATGCTGGCTGCCTCATTTGTCTTTGCTATTAGCACATCATCTGTAACTCTCAGATCATCCAGGAAGTTCTTGAGCTGGTGTTTCACATTATCATTAATGAGCCCTGTCCCAACAGCTCTCAGAAACTTTTTCTGAATCAGTTCTGGACCATAGTCTTCTTCTGAGCCAGGTTCTCTGGATGCAGCAAGCAATCTTTCTTTTAACTCTATTGCCCTAAATAAGAAGTTCTGTGGAGACTCAGTACTGTCCTGTGTAATATTTATTAAACGGTGGTACAGGTCAGTGGAGCTATCCTCCTTGTAATGGCCCCTTAACATTGTCTTCAACTGTGCAATAGTGAGGTCTGTTTTGATCTCCAGCATGTCACGAAGGGGTAAACCTGGACTGATAGCCCTGACCACAGCCTCTATAATCTCCACTTCGCTGTGATTTCTTTTCAACCCCATATCAATCTGATGCATTAGATTTGAATAGGAAAGTTTGTCTCTTTGACCCCTTTCTCCAATTTGGCCATTAATTTTAAACTCTCTTCTTATGGTAACTTCAGGGGGCCTAGGTGAAAAAGGGTTCACTGGTTGTGTAGGCAGGTGGTATGGCCCCTGCTTTCTCACTTTGATTTCCAACTTTGCCATTTCTTCCTCTAATGTCTTTGTTGAAGCTTGGAAACTTGTCTGCAAGGCTGCATATTTTTCTTGTAAACTTTCAAGAGCAGCAACATCCCCATCATCTGTATCATCACCATACTGTGGCTTCTTATTTTTGCTCACTTCTTTAGCTTTTGAAATTAATCTGTTGAGGAATTGATGAGCCACGTCCTCCTCTTCACTCTCAATAGCAGTATCAGCCGCTTCACTTATTAATCGGATCAGCGTATGCTTTTTGGTCTGATTGTCAGCAGAAATCTTTGCATAGACACACACCTCTTGGAGCTGGTCCACTTTCAACTGCACCAGGGCCTCACTCAGCTGG
>JBBPBX010081740.1:0-15885 GCA_038048925.1 Garcialebias charrua | reverse complement strand
CTTCAATCTTTTATAATCATTCTAAACTTTAAATTTTTCTAAACATAGATTTACAAATTTTATGAAATTAAATGAGACTGATATATTACCTAACTATATTTTAATGCAAAACGTAATACTTAACTCGCCCCAAATAAACTTTTTTTTAATGATAAACTTTCTAAATATGTTATTTAGGGGTCTATGTTTATGTGCAAATTTTGACATTTTAGTGTTGGCCTCCTTAAGTGGAATGGTTACAAACCGGATTCCAAAAAAGTTGGGACACTAAACAAATTGTGAATAAAAACTGAATGCAATGATGTGGACGTGCCAACATCTAATATTTTATTCAGAATAGAACACAAATCACAAATCAAAAGTTAAAACTGAGCGAATGTATCATTTTGAGTGACAAATACAGGTATGTTGTTTCAAAATTTCATGGCGTCAACAAATCCCAAAAAAGTTGGGACAAGTCCATTTTTACCACTGTGTGGCATCCCCCCTTCTTCTTACAACACTCAACAGACGTCTGGGGACAGAGGAGACCAGTTTCTCAAGTTTAGAAATAGGAATGCTCTCCCATTCATGTCTAATACAGGCCTCTAACTGTTCAATCGTCTTGGGCCTCCTTTGTCGCACCTTCCTCTTTATGATGTGCCAAATGTTCTCTATAGGTGAAAGATCTGGACTGCAGGCTGGACATTTCAGTACCGGATCCTTCTCCTACGTAATGTAACGTTTTGGGTTGTAATTATGGATGGAGAGGAGGTAATTAGTAACCACACTGGTACTGAGAATTCCACAGTGTTGTCCTTTTAATCGGCAAACTCTTCAACAACCTTACAAGCCCGGTTGAACGGCCATTATATAAACAAACAAAGTAAAATAGCATCCAAACAACCCGTAACGTTATTACAATTAGAGAGCTAGCATGTTCCTTCTAGTCCATGTGTGTGTCGTCAACACGTTTTTCCAACGCTCTCTACAGGGAGACGGTGGGCGCATGCGTGTGACATCATCAGCGATACTAGTGTGTCTTAAAGAGACACTGTACAATTATGGTTGTCATCTATGTTCTATTATGAATAAAATATTGACATTTGCCATCTCCACATCATTGCATTCAGTTTTTATTCACAATTTGTTTAGTGTCCCAACTTTTTTGGAATCCGGTTTATAGTTGAGTTTGCCAATTGGTTCGAGCGGAACAGCTTGGTACAACCATGTCACTCAGCACCGCATTCTTGCATATAACCATCTCACTGAGACATAAAACCCCACCCAGTGGCGTGTTGGGAGTTGGAACAGCAAGCGTTTTCATGGTGAGTATTGATTGGTAGCATTACTCTGCTTTGCAAATGTGTGATTTATTTTGAATATGGACACAGTTGGAATAGTTCTCCTCTGTTCTGACTACAGTCAATGGCATGCTGCAGGACAGACAACGGTCAGACTGACTGCAGTGCTTTCAAGATGAGGGGGCACAGGACAGACACCCAGGACAGGCTGCAGCTGACCTTCAGAGCGTTGTCGCCATAAAAGTAAAAAAACGTAGAAAGAGTTGCTAGACTTATCACTCATTTGTGTTTTGATAAAAACTCACTACTGGAGTCTTAAAAATGTATGAATATGGCAACAAAGTGGATAATTTGACAACAGTGCTTTATTTGTCATGATCACAGCTTGGATCACGCTTGGGACGTGTCTCTTGGCTCCACTCATTTTGTTCAAATTTGCCATGGGTCAGGTCTTTCACAGGGGGTTAGTTATACATTTATAAAATAAAACTGTGCACTGTTACAAAGGTTCGCAGACAAGGCCAAAGACAAACATTATTTTTTGAGAAGATGAGTTTAGTGAAAAAGACGATCACAGGAATAAGGAAAACAGAACTTACTCTTTCTCTTCTTATTCAGACTTAAAGGTTTAGAAATAGCATGGCCAGCAGGTGGATGAAGTGATCGCAGATATGGTTGGTCTGTGGGGGAAACAGATGGTGGAGTGGAAGTAGAGGTTGTTGGAGAGGCGCTTCTGTGGCTTTTCCTATTTTGTAAAGACTTGGAACATGGAAGAACTGGAGAACAAACAGGAAGCAAATCGAGCACAATCACTCTCTCTTCCAGGATCTCTGGCAGGATCACTGGACCAGGCTGCTCCTCACTTACGGTCTCTTGTCTGCTAGTCTGTTGGGTTCATTGGGTTCTCAGTCTGTTCTTTGGGTGGAACAAACTGCTGGTCTGTGGGGGTGTCCGGTTGAACTGGTACAGAGGTGTCTATAAAACATGCAGTTTTACAGAAAATACACTTATAAATTTGTATAGACACATATCTCTCTTGCTCTCTGTGGACTTGATAAAGCACTATACAAGTACACACAAATGCACAAATACATCACCGTTAGCAAGGAGAAATTCGTAGACTCTCTGCGTCTTCTCCAGGACTTGTACGGTACAAGCAGTGGGTTCGAAATGGGCAATGACATCTGCTACCCATTTGTTTGAAGCCTTTACTTTTTTCCCATTAATAAAACAGGCTTATAGCCTAAAGCATCAACTTTTCGCACCTGAAATTGATAAGAGAATAACACAAATTACTTTACTAACATGCTATTAGATTAGTTTTTTTATCTTTAGAAAGATATTGGTAATATGTTTTACGTTGCCAAAATCAAAAATGCTATTCGGTGTTAACATGTCAACATTTTCATACATACCACTAAAAATGGGTCAAGTCAAAGCAGAAAGGTAAATGTAACAACAAACAAGACGTTCTTTGCAGAGAATAGATTACATTATGCTCATTTACAAAAAGCATTAAATCAAAGAAAGAGGTTTTCAGTCTTAATAATTTCTACTCACTGCGATATGCGCATAATCAATTATTCGGCAAGTGTTTCTGCTTTTCAAAACAGCTTGCCCCCACTGCTCATCAAATCTTTGAACTTTTTCATTTAAGTACTTTTTTTGTGTAAAGACTTTGAAAGCAGGAAACAGGATTTTCTGTTTGCCTGATTGGGGGCTTGGCAAAGTGTGCAGGGTCTGAACTTGGGACGTGACATAGCTAAACAAAAAGCAGTTATGGCAATGTGGAAAAAAGGATACAAAGACAGCTGATGGACAAAAGTAACAAATAGAACTATTCACAAATGACAAAACAGAAGCCAAGACACAGAGAGAAGAACAAGACAAATTACGGACACAAGGATGACAGATAAATATGACAGATAGATGACAGATAGATATGACGGACGACGTGGCTCTTAAAAGTGCCTTTGTGGTGTGACTTGTAGAGAAGTGTACATAAATTGTTGCAAAGCTCTGGTCAATGAAGAAGAACCTGTTGAGAGAAAAAAAAAGAAGTGTTCAGATTTCGGAAGCTCTTCATGTGTCTTGCCACAGTAATAAAACAACAGACAGTTACTGGTAATCCTAACCCTAAAATGATAGGTCTAGAGGACTTTGGTTGTGCTGTACACCCTCGTTGCTGTGTCCTTGTACATACAATAAAATCACAGTGATACAAGTACAGTACATCCAGTCATTCATCTGGAAAATTGTCAAAGCTTTTATTTAACTGCAAGTCAATGAACTAACTATAATCAGTGTGTCCAGACTGGGTGGACTATACTGTATAGAATAAATAATAACATTTCTAATAAAAAATCACTGTGAAAAAAAAATCACTGTAATATTGCTGATTACTTCATGTTGCTGTGTTCATTCGTCCACATCTGCTCACATGGACTCATGTTCGTGCTGCTGTTGTTTTGGCACATTGTTTTTGTATGCTGGTGAAGATCCTCAGTCATCCAGGACATGATACATCAAAAAAAGGCGTTCAATACAGAAACAGCTGGACTTTATTTGTAACAGAAGACGTTTCGCCCTTCAGCACTTTGGATGAAGAGCGAAACGTCTTCTGTTACAAATGGTAAATGGAGCTTATTTAAAATGACAGCACGGTGGCACAACTGGTAGAGCTGCTGCCTCTCAGCGAGCAGGTCCCCGGTTCAAATCCCGGTCCAGGGGCCTTTCTGGGTGGAGTTTGCATGTTCTCTCCGTGCATGCGTGGGTTTTCTCCGGGTGCTCCGGTTTCCACCCACAGTCCAAAAACATGCATGTTAGTCTGATTGGTGACTCTAAATTGACCCTGGGTGTGAGTGAGACTGGTCCCTCTTGTAAATGAGTCCCCGTGGTTCAACGAGGCTAGCCTGTATAAATAAAGGTTGAATGAATTTATATACTGTAGTGCTTTCCAGCCACCTATGAGGGGCCCCAAAGTGCTTCACAGTACCAGCCATCCAACAATTCATACACCCATTCATACACCGGTAGCGGTAGTCTGCCATGCAAGGCGCCATCCAGTCCTACCGGGAGCAACTCGGGGTTAAGTGTCTTGCCCAGGGACACAACGACACATGGTGTGGGGAACTGGGATTCGAACCTCCAACCTTCCGATCGGGGGACGACTGCCATTACCACTACGCCACGGCCGCTCCCTTTACAAATACTGTACAAATAAACAAATAAAGTCCAGTTGTTTATGTATTGAACGCTTTTTTGTTTGTTTTTTTGTTTTTGTTCTATTAGTGATTACAACGTGGCGCCAAGATAGTTCCCCCATGCTAAGAGACTGCTTTGAAAACACAAACTGGTCTGTCTTCAAAGAGGCAGCTACGAATGGAAATTCAGTTGACCTGGAACTTTATGCTTCCTCTGTCCTGGGTTACATCAGTACATGTGCTGAAAATGTATCCATAAGAAAGTGTGTTAAATTTTACCCCAATCAAAAACCCTGGCTAAATAAGGATGTCCGCACCCTGCTGGCAGCCAGGGACACTGC
Organism: Garcialebias charrua; assembly: GCA_038048925.1. Lineage (NCBI taxonomy): Eukaryota > Metazoa > Chordata > Actinopteri > Cyprinodontiformes > Rivulidae > Garcialebias > Garcialebias charrua. The sequence continues at coordinate 11,058 of JBBPBX010081740.1, read as the reverse complement.
ATTCAAGTCTAAAGACACTGAGGAGTTGAGAAAGTGCAGGAGAGAACTGGATGATGGCATAAAGAAGGCCAAAGCCGCGTATGCACAGAGGATCGAGGGACAGTTCACCTCACATGATCCACGGAGCATGTGGCAGGGCATCAAATGCTTAACAGACTACAAGGGCAAAAGCAAACAATGCCCCAGGGACCCATCCCTGCCTGATGCCCTCAATAAGTTTTATGCACGTTTTGATGATCCAAACAGACCAACTAGCACCAGACTCACCTCATCACCAGACGAGGAGCACCTCAAAGTGACCGCAGCAGAAGTGAGAGGCAGTCTCAGAAGGATCAACCCTCATAAAGCTACGGGTCCAGACAACATCCCAGGGAAAGTTCTGAAGGAATGTGCGGACCAGCTCTGTGAGGTGCTGGCTGACATCTTCACCACCTCACTTGCACTGGAGTCAGTTCCCACCTGCCTGAAGACCGCCACCATCATCCCAGTCCCAAAAAGCTCCACAGTGACTGGTCTGAATGACTATAGACCGGTGGCTCTCACCCCGATAGTCGCTAAATGTTTTGAGAAACTGGTCATGTCCCACATCAAGACAGCCGTCAACATCAACGAGGACCCTCATCAATATGCATACCGTGAGAACCGATCAACAGAGGACGCCATCTCCTCCGTGGTCCACACTGCTCTCACCCACCTGGATCAGAAGGACTCATACGTGCGTCTGCTCTTTGTGGACTTCACATCTGCCTTCAACACCATGATCCCCCAAACTCTGATAGACAAACTATCCACACTTGGACTAAGCCCCTCTATTTGTAACTGGGTCTTAGACTTCTTAACAAACAGACCACAGTCCGTGAAGATCCACAACTTCTCCTCCTCCACCATCACCCTCAGCACTGGCTCTCCTCAGGGATGTGTGCTGAGCCCTCTTCTGTTTACTCTGCTCACATATGATTGTACAGCCACACATCCAGGCTGTCATATTGTTAAGTTTGCAGATGATACAGCTGTGGTGGGATGCATCACAGATAATGATGAATCCAGCTACAGACAGGAGGTGGAACATCTGGAGAGTTGGTGCAAAGAGAATAACCTTCACATGAATGTGAAGAAGACGAAGGAGATGATTGTGGACTTCAGAAGGAACAAACACACCCACACCCCACTGTATATAGGTGGATCTGCGGTGGAGGTGGTCTCCAGCTACAAATACCTGGGTGTACACATGAATGATAACCTCAGCTGGAGCAATAACACCACCAGCCTGATCAAGAAAGGTCATCAGAGACTCTACTTCCTCAGACGGCTGAGACGAGCCGGTCTGAGAAGCTCAGTCCTCACCTCGTTCTACAGGTGTGCAGTGGAGAGCGTCCTGTGCTCCAGCATCAACGTGTGGCATGGAGGCTGCACAGTTGCAGAGAGGAAAGCTCTACAAAGAGTGGTGAAGGCTGCACAGAAGTCTGTGGGAGTCAGTCTCCCCACCATCACAGACATTTACACCTCCAGATGCAGAAAAAGAGCCACCTGCATCATGAAAGACCTCACTCACCCAGCACACTCACTCTTTGCACCACTCCCCTCGGGACGGAGGTTGAGGAGCATCAAATGTAGAACCACTAGACTGAGGAACAGCTTCTACCCTGAGGCTGTCAGACTCATGAATAAATAAATAATAAGAATAAACACTGCAAAATGTCACATCATGCTGATGCTGATCTGTTTCTTGTTGCTGCGTTCATCTGTGACCATCTGCTCATGTTCGTGCTGCTGTTTATAATGATGTTTTTCTACTACATTAGGGCTTAGTGTATTACTAGCTGATGTCTCTCTTAGTTAATCCTAGATGTTATTATTGTTTTTCTCTTGCATTTGTTGTTGGATGTAACTGGGACCCTGTGTACATAATCTCGTTTTCAACACATGTACTACATGCGGTGCAAATGACAATAAATTCTCTCTGACTCTGACTCTGACTCTGATTAGTGTATTCTTAGTTTTGTGTAGTAGTAATAGTTTAGTGAATGTAGTATACTGTTAGTTCATGTCTTGGATCTTACTACTGTTTTTCTTTACAGTTTGTATTTTGTTGGATGTAACTGGGGCCCTGTGCACATTTCATTCCACATCATGTACCACATGTGATGTGAATGACAATATAAATCCTTGAATCCTATATCATTATGAGCCCAGCCTTGGAACACTGATGCTTAGAAACCCTCAGATTATACAAAGTGGCAACAAAAAGCTTGAGTATTAACATTTCTGTGACTCTACCATGGCTAAAATAAAAAAAAAGGCGTTCAATACAGAAACAACTGGACTTGTAAATAAATAAATAAAGTCCAGTTATGTATTGAACGCCTTTTTTGATTTTATCATGTCCTGGACGACTGAGAATCTTCACCAGCATCTACCATGGCTAGCTAAATGTACATGATTAGCTAAGCACTAGCAGTGAAGGATTAGCAACTTTACTGCGCATTTTTGGCAGATAAAAACGTATTTATGTCTTCAGACATGCGCTGTGGCACAGTTGCTGCCACCATTAAACCCTAAAACTGCCATCAGCAACTTTGTAAGCTAACAAGTTCGTTTTTTTGTTGTTGTTTTGATTGTAATAGTACAGAAACATTTTGGAGTTATTCAACTTACCGCATGTGGAAAAATGTAGGTTGTAGCTTGTGAAGAAGGAGAAACAAACTGATCTGCAAGCAGTTGCCTTTAATCCTTCGAGCGTCAAAACCAGTTACAGAATGAATGAATGAACACACGAACACTTCTTCTTCATCACCTGGTAAAACCTGGGGAGCACCTCGCTGGCTCCTCCTACTGGGTGAGAGAGAGATGAGGCCACATGCCTCCCAACACACCACACAGCCCCCCCCCGAACACCCAGAAGGGCAAATACAAAACATCAGTCTCTCACAGGAGCCCTAATCAACCTGCCAAACCGACTGCGTCGACTCGGGGGCGGAGAAACGGCTGGCATCCGTGCAGGAACAACATTTTGTGCCACAGGGGAAGGAACACAGTTGGGGGGAGAAAACGGAAGATGGGGTCGAGCAGGAGGGCGGCCGCGTCTAGGAACCTGAGCCGGCAACACCTCATCATCAGCCAACACATAGGCTGGCTTCAGGCGGTCCACTGTAACCAGCTCTCTACGCCCACCCATGTCTAAAACAAAACTTTTCGCGCCTCTTTCGAGCACTCGAAACGGCCCGTCATACGGAGGCTGGAGGGGCGAACGGTGGGCGTCACGTCGCACAAAAACGAAACGGGCAGACTGGAGTGCAGTGGGCACAAACGCCTGCGGGAAACAATGGTGCACAGGACCCGGAACCAAAAGACCGCTCTGCGAATAGGGGTCCACCGCTTCGGGGAACCGTGGAGCGGCAGCGTCTAACAAAAACTCCCCTGGGATTCGTACAGGCTGACCAAAAACCAACTCGGCTGATGAAGCGTTGAGGTCCTCCTTAGGAGCTGATCGCAACCCAAGCAGCACCCATGGCAAACGCTCCACCCAGCCAACGTCTGTTAGCGCAGCGCGTAACGCCGCCTTAAGAGACCGATGGAAACGTTCAACCAACCCGTTAGCCTGAGGGTGGTAGGCGGTAGTGCGATGCACCTGCACCCCCAAGGAGCGCGCCATCTCGGACCAGAGCCCTGAAATAAACTGGGGACCTCTGTCTGAAGTGATGTCCGAGGGCACACCAAAACGGGCAACCCAAGTGGAGAGGAACGCACCAGCCACGTCGGAGGTAGTTGTGGAAGAAAGAGGAACGACCTCCGGCCACCTGGTTGTGCGGTCGACCACTGTAAGCAGGTGTGTGAAACCCCGTGATGGGGGCAGGGGACCAACTAAGTCCACATGCACGTGGTCAAAACGCCTGGCTGGAATGGGAAATGGTTCCAGTGGTGCCTTAGTGTGCCGGTGCACCTTGGCACGCTGACAAGCCACGCAAGCCGCTGCCCAACTCCTCACCTCTCTGCGTAAACCAGGCCACACAAAACGTGCGCTGACTAGTTTCACAGACGCGCGCACACCTGGGTGCGAGAGAGAGTGAACAGAGTCAAAAATGCGGCGGCGCCAACCTGATGGAACCACTGGGCGTGTCCGGCCTGTGGAAACGTCACACAGGATCAAAGGACCGCCCTCTCCCAATTTGACCTCCTCTAGCTTAAGCCCTGAAACGCCGGCACGAAGGGCAGTTATATCAGCGTCTCCCGGTTGGTCAGCGGCCATGGCAGAAAAATCTACCCCGAGGAGTACAGGACAAACGAGCACCCGTGACAGACAGTCTGCCACTGAGTTGGATTTTCCAGCCACATGGCGGACGTCCGTTGTAAACTCTGAAATGGCCGCCAAGTGCCGTTGCTGACGTGCTGACCAGGGCTCCGAAACTTTAGACATTGCAAACGTGAGTGGTTTGTGGTCCACATAAGCCGTAAATGAACGACCCTCCAGCAAAAAACGAAAGTGCCGTGTAGCTAAGAATAGCGCCAACAACTCGCGGTCAAAAACGCTGTACTTGCGCTCGCAGTCCCGCAATTTACGGCTGAAAAATGCCAACGGCTGCCATGCGTCGCCAACGCGTTGCTCTACAACGGCCCCCACAGCTATATCCGAAGCATCAGTTGTCAACGCAATCGGGGCCTCTGAATCTGGATGGGCTAGGAGTGCCGCACTAGCTAACGCGGACTTAGCACCATCAAAAGCAGTGATCCGGTCTGGGGTCCAAACCACTGTGTCAGTCGCCTTCCTCGAGCGCAGGGCCTCGTAGAGAGGCTGCAGGAGATGGGCTGCATTGGGAATGAACCTGTTGTAAAAGTTCACCATGCCTAAAAACTCCTGCAACTTTTTAACCACCAGAGGACGTGGGAACTCTGCCACCGCCTGCACCTTGGCAGGCAATGGAACTGCACCCTGCGCGGAAATTCGATGACCTAAAAAATCGATCACCGGTAAACCAAACTGGCACTTAACCGGATTAATGATCAAGCCATGTGCATCCAAGCGCTGAAAAATTTCTTTCAGGTGCAACAAGTGCTCCTCGGTTGACGAGCTGGCCACCAAAATGTCGTCCAGATAGACAAACACAAAATCGAGGCCACGTAACACGGAGTCCATCAGCCTTTGAAAAGTCTGTGCTGCCCCCTTTAGTCCAAACGGCATGCGGAGGAACTCAAAAAGCCCAAAGGGGGTGATTACTGCAGTTTTAGGTACATCGCTGGACTGCACTGGGACTTGATGGTAGCCGCGCACCAGATCCACCTTAGAAAAAATGGAAGCACCCGACAACCGAACAGAAAAGTCCTGAATGTGCGGAATGGGGTAGCGATCAGGCGTCGTCACGTTATTTAAACGGCGAAAATCGCCACATGGGCGCCACGACCCGTCTGCTTTTGGTACCATGTGAAGGGGGGAGGCCCACGGGCTGTTAGAGCGTCTAACAATACCCAACCTCTCCATGGTACCAAACTCCTCTTTAGCGATGGCCAGTTTAACAGCGTCGAGGCGGCGTGCACGTGCGAAAACGGGCGGTCCCGTAGTGGGGATGAAATGCTCGACCCCGTGTTTAGTTTCTGAAGAGGAAAAAGCAGGTGTAGTTAAAGAGGGGAATTCTGCCAACAAACCTTGAAAAACATCTCCTGAAACTAAAACATTAGCATGAGTTAGCGGCCCAGCCCCCCCAGATACACATGGGAAAGTTGCAAAAGTTACAGCGTCAATAAGTCTGCGGTTAGCAACATCTACTAACAGTCCATGAGCACATAAAAAATCTGCACCGATAATAGGAACAGTCACTGAGGCAACAACAAAGTCCCACTCGAACTCACGACCATGGAAAGAAACTGTTGCCCGTCTAGTGCCAAAAGTTCCAATGGGAGAACCGTTAGCAGCAGTTAGCAGTGGGCCACTGCCTCGGCTTGCTAATTCAGGTCCAACAGGGTGGACTAAACTCTTCTGGGAGCCAGAGTCAACCAGAAAACGACGTCCTGACAGGGAGTCTGTGACAAAGAGCAGCTCACCTCGCTCGCCAGCGCCCACAGCTGCTACTGAGCGCCGGCTTCCTCGTTTCCCGACACCCATGCACATGGTGGGATGCAGCGCTTAGCTTTGTTTGCGAACCTCCGGTGGTAGAAACACAAAGAGCTCCCCCGCCGAGTTCGCGCGCCAACAGCTGAAACCGCCGCTGGCTCCTCCATCTCCACCGTCTGCTCCGGCTCCACCGATGTACTCTGCACCGTGAACCGTCTGGTCGCCAGCAGGACCCGGTCCGCCTCCTCCGCCAAACCCCGGTAATCACCGGTAGATAAACAAGGGGAGTTGGCCAAAGTAGCCCTCACTTGCGACGGAAGCTGGCGCAGGAAAATGTGAGGGAAAAGGAAACCCCCGTCGTCTGAACCAAGTAGCGACAGCATTTTGTCCATCATGTTCACAGCCGTGCCGTCACCCAAACCCGGCAGCGATAGCAGTTTATCAGCCCTCTCAGTTGAAGTCAAAGTGTACCTTCGAAGCAGAAACTCTTTGAGGGCGCCATATTTGCCCACGTGTGGCGGGTCGCGCAGCAGCGGCATGGCTTTGCGGGTTGACTGCATATCCAGAGCCGACACGACCAAGAAGTACCTGGTTTCATCTGCGTTCACGCCTCGGAGGCGAAAGAGTGCCTCGATGTGCTGGAACCACGAAACCGGGTCACTCTGCCAGAACTCCGGGAGCTTAACACTCGCTGCGGGAGCAAAGTCGGCTGGGTTCGGCTGCAACAGCTGGGCAGACGTCGCGGCGGCGGGGTCCGAAGAAGAAACAACATCCTCGTTTGGTTCTGACATATTTCACGTCAGGTCACCAACTGTAGCGTGTGAAGAAGGAGAAACAAACTGATCTGCAAGCAGTTGCCTTTAATCCTTCGAGCGTCAAAACCAGTTACAGAATGAATGAATGAACACACGAACACTTCTTCTTCATCACCTGGTAAAACCTGGGGAGCACCTCGCTGGCTCCTCCTACTGGGTGAGAGAGAGATGAGGCCACATGCCTCCCAACACACCACAAGGTCGCATTTACGATGACATCACATCAGCTAATTCCTTGTTTTTTCTTTTTTTTTTACGGCTGGGACCCGTCTTCCGGTCATTTTATTTATTTATTTTATTTTATTTTCAGAGGTGATACTGCCACCTACTGTACACAAGTACGCTTAGACAGCTCAATAACATTCACTAAGAACTCTTTGCGTGAAGTACTGACGAGTAGGGAGTTCCCACTTCAAAAAGAGAGTTACGCAGAGGGCTGCAGGGGGCGGTCTGACCAAACGTAAGATGCAGGAGGAGTCAGGAATGAGGACGTGTTGCATAAACACATTCCATGGGACCATAATTAGGCTGCCTTCATTTAATGCTTTCACTGTCCAAAAACATGCATGTTAAACTGATTGGTAACTCTAAATTGACCCTGGGTGTGAGTGAGACAGGTCCCTCTTATAAATGAGTCCCCGTGGCTCAACGAGGCTAGCCTGTATAAATAAAGGTTGAATGAATAAATTCAGAGTCAGAGTCAGAGAATCTTTATTGTCATTCGCACCACTTGTGGTACGTGTGATGAAACGAGATTATGTACACAGCCCATGTGTTTGGAAACTGTTATCCTCTATTTTCTTTTTATATAACATGCTTTAAAACACACATTTGAATCTGGAGATAGGGAAAATATGTTGCTAATTTACACAATTTATACAATGTATTGTATTGTCATATGTGACCAGCCACTCCAAATCCAGGAACAAGTCGGCATAGCTCTAACTGAGAAAAAATCAATAAACCTTCAACTTCTGAGAAATTAGTGAAAATCGTTTTTTTGCAAAATGTACCAGTTGAAGTTGTGAAGAAACCATCCCATGCTTTAAAAAACACTTTATAAGTGTTTAAACTGATAAACTTTGTGTTAGAAATCCGTTTGTTTTCAGAGTAAAACCAAGCCGCAGTGATTTGCGTACTGGGGGCGGGGACCCTCACAGCTGATTAACATGCGGGACTTGTTTGGCTGGTATCAGAGCTTTGTTACTGGCTTCGGCCAATAACGTGCAGCTTTGAAAGAAGCACATGGCTACTTAACATCTATAGATCGCCCAGTGGACACAACAAGGAACAAGGAAAATAATAAAATAAAGCCGATCAAAGCGTCAGAGCTGTCAGCTGTTTTTCCGACCAACCCGAGAAAAAAAAAAAGAAGCTTTTACTGCGTGCGCAAGCAAATCGCAAGCAAATCAGTTTCCATCCATACATAATACATCCATCCATCCACTATCTTTATTTCATTAGACAAAGCAGACACGCGTAATCACCGCGCAATGCGCTCCAGCCACTGGAGCCACTCGGCTCCGTGTCTCCAGCCATGGTCTGTGTCCAGCAGCGCATCGCGCAATCACACGCGTTGGATTGGCTTAGGTTTTACAAATCGCAGCAAAGAAACTAACATTTAAAGCACGATAATGGTGCACCAATTATGCAGATTCATCTGGCCGTTTGAAAAGATAAAATGTACAGTTAAAATGGGATGGATCAGCTGTTCTCACGCAGCTGTCAGCTGCTGTCAGCTGGCTGTCATCATGATAAAAAAGCTGAATGGAGCAGCGTGTTTAATTAAAATAGCCTTGTTTTTCCCAGATAATTTTGCTCTAAAATGTTTTTGTTTATCTTTATGTAAGATTATCTTTAGAATTTATTTTTCATGTTAATATATATTTGGTGAAACAAGAAATCTTATCTTTCTTTCTTTAAAATACATTATTTGGATGGATGGATGGATGGATGGATGGATGGATGGATGGATGGATGGATGGATGGATGGATGGATGGATGGATGGAAACCGACCAGCCCACAAAAGCTTAATAAAAAAGACTTACAACAAAGATAAGGCCTTTCTGCCCTGATGATCATGTCCAGCACCAACACCTTGTGTGACATCTAAAATAAGTCTGTGCAGGAGCTTGGTGTGTGTAAAGCCTTATTTTATTTTGTTTTCCCCCTGTCTAACCTAGATGCAACATAAGCATCTCCTGAGTTTACTCAACATCTTCAGCTATTATACAAACTTTTCCAGTGTCATCAACTTTATAAAGTGCATTCCTGTCCTGTACCTTTAACACCATTTTTATTATACTTTTACTGCTGTTAATATCATAATTTTTACCATTGGTGTGTGATACTGTTCATTAAATTTTTAAACCTCTTTTATGTTGTGTGTGTGAAGCACCTTGATAACAGTTTATCTGTTTTTTTTTTTCATTCAAGCTTTATTTATACAGGCTAGCCTCGTTGAGCCACGGGGACTCATTTACAAGAGGGACCTGTCTCACTCACACCCAGGGTCAATTTTAGAGTTACCAATCAGCCTAACATGCATGTCTTTGGACTGTGGGAGGAAACCGGAGCACCCGGAGAAAACCCACGCATGCACGGAGAGAACATGCAAACTCCACCCAGAAAGGCCCCCAGACCGGGATTTGAACCGGGGACCCTTTTAACTGTGCTATATAAATAAGATTGACTTGACTTGACTAGTTGTGACCCTTGTTTTTTGGGGTGGGCTGTAACAAAACAATCAACATTATTAATGTGTAAAACATGCCCAATGTGCCTTACTGCATATGCCACTTTTTGCCTCTATAATAACATCAACTACTACCTCATACATATACTGTACTGTGTACATTAACTCATACGCTGCTTTGCCACTTTGCAAATGTCAATGCTAGAAACCTTTAGTTTATTTTAGTTATACTTTTTATACTCTTTTTTTATACTAGTATGCAAAAACTCAGGACAGTATTATGTTCATTAAATGTTTAATGTTTTAGTTTTAGAGTTGGTGTAAATTTTCATACTCTTATTCCACTATGCAAAAAACTCAGGACAGTGTTAGTTTTACTATTTTATGCTTATGTCAATTATTATATGTTTCAGTGTTTCAATGTTTAGATGTTTACTGTTGCACCGAGGGACTGAGAGAAACGCAATTTCGGTCCTGTGTATGTCCTGTACAGTACATATTGCAGATCTGACAATAAAGTTGACTTTGACTTTGACTTTGATGTCACAATAACATAAAATACAATTCTTTGTATTAATGTTATTTTAAGATCAAAAGGAAGTTTGCCAGTAGGGGGTGTAGGAAAAAATAGATTTTTCAAAGACTCTGGATTCTTAGTCCTGGCGATTCAGAATCAATTCTAAATGCTCCAAAATCAATTTTTAAACATGTTTAATTTTACCCTGATGCATGCTCAATAATCCAGGTACAAAAATCTAAAAAAGCTAAGTCTGGTATTCAGCTCAGTCTTAACACCCTCTCACAGTGGATCAACCAGTTGGCTGATGACAGCCGAAACCAGCTGCTCACATGATGGAGGACCATCAGCCTAACAATGGATCGTTAGCACCCTGATGGTTGTTTGCTATTCACAGAGGGCTGAGTGATACCAGCAATGACAGCATTATTGTCCCCCTCTTATAATGCTTGAGTTAAAGGTTACTACACTTTGGTAGGCTGAAGTCTGTTTTTGTCTGTATATTTTGAATTATTTGTATGTGATGGACTGGAGACCTGTCCAGGTGTCCCACGCCTCTCGCACAGTGATGACTGGACATGGACACCAGTGAGCCCCATGACTCTTAAAGGAAGAAGTGGTTAAAGATGATGGATGGATGAATTATTTGTTCCTATCAGAAAGTTCATTCTCAATAGTCCAGGTATCAAATCCGCTCATTCTCAATCAGTTCATCTGGACAATTTCTTTTTAGTAGAAACGTTTCACCCTCAGTCCAGAGGGCTTCGTCAGTCAGAGCTATTGAGAATGAACTTTCTGGTCTTGAACCACTTTGGACATGTCTGCCTGCCTGGGAGGAGTCGACAAGGGACAAGCCCCCAGAAACCATCTTGGCTACAGCAAACTGGTTGGTCCACTTAAGTTGTTTACTTGGTGGGGTAGCTTCAGTTTGCTTTGGACTGCTCTGACTGACGAAGCCCTCTGGAGTGAGGGTGAAACATTTCTACT
>JBBPBX010081739.1:0-15886 GCA_038048925.1 Garcialebias charrua | reverse complement strand
TTCAGATCTTTTTGTAAGATATTCCATGAAACAGGAGCAGGAGAAGGCCCTTTTTCCAAGTTCAGTCCTCACTGACGGAACACTGCAGGTAATCATGTCCTGAGAGTGCACGCTGTAGCTGCACTCACACAGAGACATGTAGGAGGAGATGTATGAGGGCAGCAGACCAAGAAGTGATTTAAAGATGAAAATGTACCAGTGGAAGAGTCTGCGTGAGGTTAATGATGTCCAGTTAACCAGTGAATACAGGGTGCAGTGGTGGGTACGATAATCACAACCAGTTATGAATCTTAGTGCACCATGATAGACCACATCCAACATCCGCAGGGTGCTTGTAGGAGCATTCATGTAGAGAATGTCACTGTAATCAATGAAGGAAAGGAAAGTCACAGATACAAGACGTTTCCTAGCATTCAGAGTTCTGAAAAAGAAACCCAGTTTAACTTTCAGTTTCTTTACTAGGTTTTCCACGTGAAGCTCATGTTCAGTTGGTTATGGCAGCGTCTTGCATCGAAGTGACAAAAACATTATTGTCTCGCAGCTTTGGCGTTGATCTCGCTGCAGACCTTTACACTTCATTCTGTCAGAATATTTTCATGGGTGTTCTAAAGTAGCACAACTTTGATTTTATTTTGTTAAAAATCTGTACCGGTACTTCCTATTTCCCCCCGTTTCGTCTCTCCCTCCTTCCCTGTTTTCATTTCTCTTTCTCTCTGGTGTGAGCACATGGCAGATGAGGACCCAGCACAGCGAGGTGGAACTGCAGCCTGCTGAGTGAACCCAAGGGTGCCCCCGAGCATCACCACCTGCGTCTCCTGACCCCCACCCCCCTTTTTTTCTCCAATCGCCTCTTTTGACACCCCAAAGGGCCGTCGAAGGGTGCCCATGGGCACACGGGGTGTGTTCATTATATACGATAAGAGGCTGTAAATTACCGGGCTGCATCACTGCCAAGACCAGAACTGGCTTCGGTCCTCTCTCTCTCTTTCTCCCTCTGTCTGGCTGTAGCGCTATCAAATACAGCTGCGAACACAAAACAACCCTACCACAGCAGACAGCAAATTGGCTCAGAGTTAAAAACACACACAGACAAACACACACACTCAGACACTTACACACAGACAGCGCACAACAACGGAATATTAATGAAGGCCTGATCTGTAAAGAGTGTATGTCTTCTGTGTGTGCGCCGCTTAGGAAGAGAAACAGCACAGCTGCTCTGACTGCCACTTCCACGAGCCAGCATTGTGAATTTGTGCACACTTAAACCTATACTGCAAGGTAAATATGCTATATCTCTACGTAACCTGAAACAACAACACGCCCCTAATGAAATATGAAGAGGAGATGGTGAAACTGCGTCTGGATTGAAAGAAATAGAGTGAGGGAGCTGAGGAGAGATGGCAAGATCAGAATGCTGAAATAAACACCATTAAATCAGTTTTTTTTCCTCTTCCCATCCTAAATGGTGATCCAGTGTCAGAGTCAGTAGCAGCAAGACTGCTTTCAAAAGATAAGGCGGCAGACAGGTAAAATGAAGCAGTCGCGCCATCAGCATCCATAAAAGAGCTTTTTTGCCGCTTTCTGTTGTCAGTTGATACAACCAAATACTGAACCAACTAATAACAAAGACGGATCTAAAAGGCTTTCTCTAGAAGATGAGCTGCCACGGCCTGTCCGTTAAAATTAGTGTTGAAAACCTTGGAATTGAGATCTTTAAGGGGAGTTCTTGTCAAAACTGACTTTTATTTCTCAGGAACAACACCTGTGGGAGCCAGCGGTTGTGATGCCTTGTCCCGCAACGTCGTCAGTTACGCAAGCCTCACTTTAATAACACAATGACAGATTCAGTATCTTTAAATTTTTAATTTTCATTATTTCTTTACTTTCAATGCTTCAAGATCTAATTTAATTCCAAATGAGAGTAAAATCTGTCCACAAAACACAAACGTACAACCAGAATTTGGTGCTAACGGAGCACAGAGTGAGGATGAATAATAGAAAACCTAAATTATGCACAGCAATTGTCGCAATTAAAAGCCAATCTTTCCCTGAAGTAATGCATATCACTCACTTCCTTTCATCACAAGGTTTGAAAGTTAGTTCATCTTGTATTTTGGAAGTTGTAGCTGTTTGGTTAAAATCTTACAATAACGTCTAATCAATGCAATATCCCAATTTGTCACACAAGAGTATGTGTTTGGGTTGGCTCTCAGTTACCACTACAGGTAACCCCCGACCTACGTACGAGTTTGGGACCTAAGAACCGTTCGCAGCTCGATCCGTTCGTAGGTAGGGGGTGAAAATTATATTTAAAAAAAAAATTATTCATTCATTCATTCATTCAACCTTTATTTATCATGCTAACGGAGCGCGCACACACATTAAATGTACAGTAGTGTACTGTAATGTTAAACATTGCTATTCACATTTACAGAATAAATAAAAATATATTTTCTTACTTTGAGATGGTCAAAGCCGACATCTTAGGTTGCCATGCGTTGATTGTTGTCGGGGCCGAGCAGCGCGGCGGCCGGCCAGTGAACCACCGCAGCTGCTCCAGACCTGTGTTAGCTAGCTGGCTAGCTTCTGCTAGCCAAGCCATGAGCTGGTGTTGGAGCGGCGGCGCGATCAATCTGTAGCTCCTGCTCCAGCCTGAGACGTCCACAGAGCTCACAGAGACGTTTCCAGCTCGTAATTAATCCATATGAAGCCATCCTGGTCACCAGTCTTCGGCCGGCTACCGTGTTAGCTCCCGTGTTAGCTTCTGGAGCTAGCCAGGCCGGAGGTGTAGCCAGGCCGGCCGGAGGTGTTCGCACGGCGGCCTGGCACGATCACCGATAAATCCGCTGCTGCCTGAGACATCCACAAAGTTCACAGAGACGTTTCCAGCTCGTAATTAATCCATATGAAGCCATCCTGGTCACCAGTCTTCGGCTGGCTCCCGGGCAGCTAACCTAAAATGGCGTCCGGTGTTCTGTGACCGGAGACCCCAGTGACTGAACCTAAAATGGCGTCCGCCGTCCGGTGTTCTACATTAATTTGTGACCGTGTAAACTGAAGACCTACTTCCTGTTGCCCAAGAATGCTCAGAAATTGCTCAAAAATGATCAGAAATGATCTTTTTTATCATAATTATTATTTATAAAGCCTTTAAAACAACCAGAACATGAAATTAAGAACATTTAAACACAAAAACACAAAAAAAAAAAAAAAAATTTTTTTTTTTTTTTTTAATACAGTAATTTCATATTTTTATTAAATATGATATGTTCGTAGGTCCCGTGGTTCGCAGGTCGATGGGGTCGTAGGTCGGGGGTTTGCTGTACGCTGCATTTTAGCCAAGTATGTATAAAACTGAGGGAATTACAGCTAAATTTGTGTTTTCTATGTCATGATGGTGTGGTGGCCATCTTGAAGTGGTTAATTTTAAAGAAAAGGAAGTAGTCGTAGTGCAATATACAATGATTGTTTCAGTGGATTATGAGATATTTTGCTAATACGGACAAAGTCGATTAGAATAGTTACTGCCAATGTTTTAAACACAAACCTAGCACAATCACTTAGCATTCAGACCCGGTTAGGGATCAGTTTCAGCTACTACCACACCAAATTGTAGCTTAATATCTGTAAATTTGGCTAAGTTTTAGCCTTTTTACGTTTCCCATAGTTGTGTGGCAGCCATCTTGAATAAATGGACTCCAAAAGTTAATTATTTGTAAATGTTAGCCCATTGTTAACTTTCTGAATGTTTAATTAAGATCTGTTCAGTGCTTAATGAGATATTTTGCTAAATGAACACACTCACAGCCGTGGACAAAAATATTATTTCTTCGCCTTAGCATTTGGTGGCAGGCGATAATTACCAAAACATGCCAAACAACAGCTAAGTTATGATTTTGATTTTTTTTTTTTTATCCTTAAAAAGAACACCGCAAGTCACCTTTGCTAAGATGTCAATACAATTGCTTTGTCACAGTGGTATTTTTTATTTTCTGGGAAACAAGATGCATTTGTAGCAAATGCTTTATAAAATATGAGTTTTTAACTAAAAGCTGTACTTGACTCTAATCTTGTGTCACCAATTTTAAAAGTTGTCACGATGAGTCACTCTAAAAAAGTATAACAGATGGAATAAAATAAAAATAGCAAATGTACTTGCTCTTTTATCTTTCCTGCCAAGCTCCAAATCAGGTCCTAATTCAGAACAGATAGTTATACAGACAGGTGCAAAGTCTTGGTTTTGACTTTTGCACCCTAAATAAAAGCACATTTTTTTGTTCAGCAAATGAAGTTCTATTTTCCAATGATCTCATTAAAGATGTAGGATTTGTGGGGAATTAAATGTCTACATAACAAGAAATAAGTTATTCTGGGAAACGGAATGAGTCCAAAATTCATCTGAATCCAGTTCTACTTAGTCAGAAGCTTTCATAACATCTTGAGTCACAGCTACAAGAGCTATTCTGTCTTTTTAACACTTTGTTTTTAACTTAGCCTCACACAAAAACAAAACATTTCATGGAAACACTTGTTCACATTTTCAAAGGACCAGAGAAATGTATATTGGTCGCCACCGTCAACGTTTTGGGGCCGAGATGGGATAGAGGTAGGGCAGCCGATCTAGGACCAGAAAGTTGCGGATCGACTCCGTCATTCCCACATGTCATGGTGTGTAAGACACTTAATCTCCAATTGCTCTCCGGGTGCTTACATGGCTGCCCACGGCTCCACCTGGGTGTGTCTCACATGCAATGGGTTAAATGCAGAGAACTAATTTTGCCGTTGTATGGTGGGGACATACAATGATGATAATCTCAGCCTTCCCTTTCCTTTAAACTAAAACCATTGATCTGGAGCCTGCTATACTGCCTTATTGGTCAAACCTTAAAATCCTCCTGCAATATTAGAATATTTCACATGATCCACTAACACTTAGAGTCTTCTTCTTTTGTATTTTCAGTGTTGAATATTTGAACCAAAAACCTCAATGCCAAGACATTCCCAAACCTCCACTGGTATGGCATCAGGTCCTACTGCCTTCCTCTTCTTCCTTCATTTCAGAATGAACCCCCCTTGCTGCTGATCTCTTGCCTTTATGCTGCTGTATTCATACCCATTTGCTCATTCTAGGCTCATGTTCGGGCTGCTGTTTAATATACGGTATTATTTTACATTATTAGTGTTTAGCATATATCTTAGATCTTCTAGCGTATCATTTAGCCTCACACAAAGCTTAGCCTTTTATTTAGCCTTTGTTTAGCGTATATCTTTGTATATACCTTAGATCCTTATACAGTATACTGTTTATTTTTAAACCTTTTTTGGGGTCATTTTTGGGTGTAACTGGGACATTGAGTACACAACTTAATTTCCCCTCATGTACCACATATGAAACGAATGACAATAAAGAACCTTGAACTTTGAACTTTCCGAACTTCACCTTCACTAATCTTTCCCACTTCCTGGTCCACAGTTTCTATGACCTCTATTCTTCCTTCTCTTTCATTTTCTTCACTCATTCGCTCCTCCAAGTAACTCCTTCCATCATCCTGTTACATTCTCATCACTTGTTAAAACATTACCATTCCTATCTTTAACAAGCCTAACCTGCTGCACATCCTTTCCAGCCTGATCCCTCTGTCTCACCAATCTTTACAAGTCCTTCTCACCCTCCATACAACTCACCATATGCCTTCTGCTTTGCCTTCCCCACCTCCTTCTTTGCTCTTGATTGTATCTCCTTAAATTCCTGTCTCAGTTAACACTTAGAGTATTTATTGTGAATTACCGTCAGCTACTACCATGCCATGACTTAGCTCTCAATATCTGTAAAAACAGTTAGGTTAAAGCCATTTTTAGATATTTTGCTAACAGTAAAGACAAATTAGCACACACAATTGAGCAAAAACATCATTTTAATTCTTTGGTGAAAGGCAATAAAAATAGTTGTGATCCAATGCATAGCTAAAATCTGTGAGAGGGTAAACATTAAACAGGTTGTTATTGGGCCGTTTCTGTACGGTGGACAAGCTTTCTACCTCCGTCTGGTCTTAAACACCATTTTCACTTTGTTACACCATCACATTTGACTGGTGTTCACAAAACGTAAATGTAGAGGAACACTAAGCTTCTACAGTTTTTATTTTGAGGGTAAATTAGGACCTGCTATTTCTGGCCCCCGTGACGGCTGTATGAGTAGCTGACTTTATAATCCCTCGACAAAAGGCTCAGCATCATATTTAAACGGTTGCTTTCATGGCCGCCTCATTGTGATTTAACACGTGCCTGTGGTGGGATGAGCTTCAAAGTGGATGAAAAGTCTCATCTGCAGCTGCGGCGACGAGCCGAGGTGACATTTGCGTCGCCAGGGTGGGCAGGTGGATCAGAGACACCGCATGTGTCCTCCTTGCTGTCTGGTGAGGGGAACAGATGTGCGCAACTGTACAGACGGTTCGAGCAGCCACATCCTCCCCACCCTCCCCCAACCCCAAAGCCCCACAGCTCCAAGCACCATCACACACTAATGGCGTATTCGCCTGACTTGTAAATAGGGCCGCCTGCTCTCATCTCACTGCCTTTCGTTTCAAATATTTATCCGTGAGCTGGTGAGCTAAACCAGCTCTGACAGTGAGACTGTTATTTAAGGTCGCAGACAGGCGGTTGGGTGTCAAAGGTAATTGAAAAAACCTCAGTGGAATAAAAGGCTCACAGACCAAGCTCCAGATTTTTCAGTCAGTTGGAATTTTATTCTTTACAGTTCAGCTTAAGCTCTGGATAGGCTCAGAAATAAGTGTGTGACGTGCTGTATAGAGACATTCCTTGAAGAATGCGTATCGCCCACCACTTTTCATGCCATAGTTTTAGACTAGGAGTATCTTGTGTAAAGAAAGGACTGAGTTGTAGTCATGATGATTTATGTCATTTTGAAGTACAGTAGTTGCAGTGGTATGGTTTGCGTAGGTCTCTCAGTGTCTTAGCACTAAATATATTTTGTGTTACAGGATCAAAGAATTGGTGAGTGGTCAGATGCGACTTATCTGTGCTGCTGATATCCATGCTGCTGATCTCTTGCCTTTATGCTGCTGTATTCATACCCATCTGCTCACTACAGACTCATGTTCGGGCTGCTTTTTAATATACCGTATTACTTAGGGATGCAAGATATTGGATTTTGGCCGATATCCGATACCAATACAATTTTTTCCCCTAAACCTACCGGTACTTACAGAGACTTCGTAGCGTTCTCTGCTGTGGAATTAAAACACTGCATTATTCTGCATGGCCTTTGTCAGTGTGGCCTGCTACCAAATGGCAAAAAGGGGGCTGAAAATGACGTAACGCTTCAAGTTGGGTTATATTTAATGTCAAATTTATTCATGACATTTACTCTAACACAATGACAACACTCGAACAGTACAGATTTGTAAATTTTCACAAAGCTAAACTCAACATGTTCACAAGAGACAAGTGAAAAGTGCGTAAGTACCAGTGGTAGTGCATTAATAGATATAATTGACAGTTTATAAAAGTTAACTTAAAACAGAAGCCCTTAATATCGGTGAGTTATTTTGATGGAATGTCCGATATTTAACTTTATCGCTAATATCGGCTGATACCATGCCGATAATATTGTGCATCCCTATTTTACATTATTAGTGTTTAGCATACAGGCAGTCCCCGACTTACGAGCGCTCTGACCTACGAGCGTCCGGACTCACGAGCTGGCGAACGAGCAGTAAATTTGTAAAAAATACAGCACTTTTTTGTGTTTTTTGATGAAAGTGTGTTAGTTAACCGTTTGGAAACACGTTTCCAACCATGTTTATGAACTAATATGAACGCTTTTGATGAAAAACGAGTGTTCGTAGTAGCGCTAGCATAAATGTTCCAACTTACGAGCGAAAATCCGGACTTACGAGAACACGTGCTTCGTGTTCCAACTTACGAATTTTCGTGTTACGAGCACCTCGCAGGAACGGAACTCGCTCGTAAGTCGGGGACTACCTGTATATCTTAGATATTTTAGTGTACGTAGTTAGCGTTCATATATCTTTGTGTATAGCTTAGATCCTTGTATACTGTTTCTTTTTATACTTTATCCATCCATTATCTTTTACCCGCTTCTTCCATTTTGGGTCACGGGAGTCGCCGGTGCCCATATCCAGCAATCACAGTGCGAGGGGCGGGGTACACCCTGGACGGGTCGCAAGTCCATAATTTATATTTTTGCTATTTTGGGATGTAACTGGGACCTTGAGTACACAATTTTGTTCTCCCTCATGTACAGTACCACATGTAATGCGAACGACAAAGTACGTTGAACCTTGAAGTCCAGAAAAACTCATTTAAATGATCCAACATTACTTACTGGTACTTTATTACTTATAGCATTTAGTATGATTTAATGTAGAGAGAAGGATCAAACTTCAGAATGTGAATCTTCTGTGCTTACGTTAGAAACCACACATGCAAAACCGACTACAATGATTAAAACTCTGTAGAATCAAAGTAAAGATGGATAATGGGTGTTTCCACTGACCTGTGTGCGAGCGGAGGTGACGTTTGAGTGCAGTATGGCTGGGGAAAGTTCGATTGCATTCACTGCAAATGTAGCTGCGGACGCCGGCGTGCACTTCCATGTGCTGCTGCAGTGCTGTCTGAGTCTGGAAACGCTTCCCACAGAGAAGGCAAAAGATGGCCATGTCTGACCCTGCAGAGAAAACAATTATACCAAAGGTTAATTACAGGCAGAAGCAAAGTGAGATTATTTCACAACTTTTCTTTTATTTGGCCGGTTGCATGTATTTCTGCTAATATGTCTCCACATCTTAATAATTATGTGAGGATTAGCATTGCTATTGAAATGAAATGTGGGTAAAACTACTTTATTTGACCCTGATGCATGCTCAATAATCCAGGTAGAAAAGTCTGAAAAAGCTAAGTCTGGTCCTCTGGACATACTTTATTTTAATTCTGAGTTCATTTGAGGACAAAAAGACTTGCTACAACTATCCAAGGTTGGTACATCATCCAGGAACTCTTTGTGACCGAGCCACGGTGATTTAAAAAAATTCATTCATTCATTCATTCAACCTTTATTTATACAGGCTAGCCTCGTTGAGTCACGGGGACTCATTTACAAGAGGGACCTGTCTCACTCACACCAAATAACCATCCACTCTCACACTCACACCTAGGGTCAATTTAGATTCACCAATCAGCCTAACAAGATGACAGCCTAACAAAAAAATCACACAAGGTTGTGCATGCTCAGTGATTAAGCCAGCAGTGGTGTTCAAACACTTTACCTTTTACTAACTGTTCCTCTGCAGGCTTACATCCTGTATTTATTGGATTCAAGTTGTACACAATTCTCATGTTTCAGGGTGGGTGTGTAGAAAGATAAAGATCTCTTATGCAATACTTCAATCGAGCCTTGACTCTGGCAAGCCCGGTGCGTTTTTCAGCAGCAGAGATAAAGAGCACACAATTGCAAGCACACACAAACAGCTAAAAATCACAAACACACACACACATCACGGGGTTGCACTCTGCCTTGAACACACTCCCTTCACACTTTTTCAATTACCCGGCTGGGGAAAACTCTGGGGAAGGACTGAATGTTTGGAGCTCAGTTTCTATTTCATCAGTCAATAACACATCTTTGGGGCAAAGCTGACACTAATTTAAAAATCTATGAAGAGCAGCCAGCCTCATGTTCATAACCACTGGAGGAGGAGGAGGAGGAGGAGGGGGCGGGTCTGAGACAGCCTCCGCACCAGATCAATCACTTTCGGCCGCTCTACACGCTACAGAAATCTGATGATGGAGGGGGGTGATATTGGAGGATGATGACATGAAGAAAAGTTTTGGGAAAGCAGGTTTGTTAGGAGGGGACAACGTGAAAATAAGGAAAGAATCCAGTTTTGCAGTGAAAATTAAAAATACAGATAAATCTTATGTTTATGAATGTTGTAGAACAGTGCATAAAGGCACAATAAAAATTTTACCTAGGTGTGCCGATACATCCCGTACAGGGATGTAAACAAGGCTTTATTCTGCTATGTGTTGTGTACACCTACTTGAATTTAACATAACCTAAGCACAGCGGCATGGTCACTGGTAGCGCTGTTGCCTCTCGGCAAGGAAATCACTGGTTCAAATCCCAGCCCAGGATCTTTCTACAGTA
This sequence comes from Garcialebias charrua, assembly GCA_038048925.1. NCBI lineage: Eukaryota > Metazoa > Chordata > Actinopteri > Cyprinodontiformes > Rivulidae > Garcialebias > Garcialebias charrua. Next base: position 5,694 of record JBBPBX010081739.1, on the reverse strand, counting down.
TGTGGAGTTTGCATGTTCTTACTGTGCATGCATGGGCTTTCTCCTGGTACTCCAGTTGCCTCCCACAGACTAAAAACATGCATGTGTTAAGGGGCGGCTGTGGCGTAGTGGTAATGGCAGTCGTCCCCCGATCGGAAGGTTGGCGGTTCGAATCCCGGTTCCCCACACCATGTGTCGTTGTGTCCTTGGGCAAGACACTTAACCCCGAGTTGCTCCCGGTAGGACTGGAAAGCGCCTTGCATGGTAGTCTGCCGCTACCGGTGTATGAATGTGTGTAGCATTCAATGTGTGTAGCACTTTGAGATTTTCACTAATGAAAAGTGCGTTATAAATTGAATTCATTATTATTATTATTATTATTATTATTATTATTATTATTATTATTATTATTATGTTAGGCTGATTGGTAACTCTGAATTGTCTACTTGCGAGTGAGAGAGTGAATGGTTGTCTCATTTTCTCTATTTGTCACTGGAGACCTGTCCAGGGTGCCCCCCAGCCTCTCGCACAGTGATAGCTAGACATGGGCACCAGTGACCACTGCCACTCAACAAGGAAGAAGCGGGTAAAGATAATGGATGGATGGATGGATGGATAATGTAAGCACACACAGTTGGTTCTCTAGAAATGATCAAACAAAGGCCTGACCATCATTTTGCACTGGAGAATAAATTCCAAGGTTTAAGCTTGGAATGTGAGGAAGCTGCACATTGTCTCATACCAAACCCCCAAGCACATCTTGTCGCCAAATTTTCTTCAAGCAGGACACCTGGGAAGTTGCACTTTAAGATGAAGACAGTCAGGGACACACAGAGGCATTAGGTGGGTCCCCAGACCTAGACTAGATTATGGTTCAGGCAGGTTGACTTGCATTGGAAAGGCGATCATACCTTCGACAGGAGACCAGAGACAAGTTACCCAAAAGATGGGAGGGCAGGAAACAGGGAACTCAAGACCCTACGGAACCTTGTTACTAATTCCTCTAGTTAAGTTTAATGCCAATCTGATGACCTCTCAACTGTTTTATTGGTAATAGCAATGTCACATTCCGGGTCAACGTTTTAGAATCAAAGATTGTCCTCCTTGACAATTTGTACTGACTACAGTATTGCCAAGCACGAAAAATATATCCTGATGTTTCAAAGCAAAAAATAAATAAAAAATTAGAACTTTAAAAAAGAAACCCACAGCATTGCTATAAAGTACCATATTTTTTGGAGCATAAGGCACACTGAATTATAAATAAATAAAGTGCAATACAGGTGGTCCCCGACTTACGAGCGCATCAACATACGAGGTTCCGGACTTACAAGCTGACTAACGAACAGTAAAGTTGTACAGAACATACAGTACATAAAAATACAGCACTGGTGTTTTTAGATGAAAGTGTGTTAGCTAACAGTTTGTAAACAAGTTTCTGAGCATGTTTATGAACTAGTATGTACGCTTGTGTTAAAAAACGAGTGTTCGTAGTAGCGCTAGCATAAATTTTCCGACTTACGACTGAAAATCCGGACTTACGAGCGACACGCGTTTCGTGTTCCGACATACACATTTTCGTCTTACGAGCGACTCGTAGGAACGGAACTCGCTCGTAAGTCGGGGACCACCTGTATGTTGTCATCATTGTACGTTCCCATACAAAGACAAAATTAGCTCTCTGCATTTAACCCACTGCACCTGGGATATACCCAGGTGGAGCAGTGGGCAGCTATCTAAGCTGCCAGGGGAGCAATTCGGGATTGGGTATCCTGCTCAGAGACACCACGAGATGTGCAATGACCGGGAATCGAACCCAGGACCTTCAGGTCCCGAGTCGACTGCCCTGCCCTTACACAAGGCACAATATCAATGAACTGGTCTGTTACTTAAGGCGCACCGGATTATAAGGTGCGTTAAATGAAATAAGTTCATTTTGACAGATTTTTGAGCGCCGTGTACCACATAAAACTGGTTCGAGATCAATAAACACAACCATAATTAATACATAACGCACACTGGATTATAAGGCTCACAGTCGATTTTTGAGAAAATTAAAGGATTTTAAGTGCGCCTTATAGTCCAAAAAATATGGTGACAAATGGAATCTTGCATTACAACTTGAGGAACAAGTCATGTGATTCCCTGACACAAACTGCATGAGCTCTATAGAGTGGAAAATCTTAAATCTGAGTTCATCTGAAAAATGAGGTAAATGTTCCAAAAAAAAAAAAAAAACTCTGACTCAAGTAGTCCCCTAGGTGCAGTACAGGCCTCACTGTGACACAAGTACGATTCCAGGCTTGATGACGCTATTAAATCATCCTTGAATTTATGATACAGGACCATAGTGTAGAATCTTTCACCCCATATCTGTGGACTGGAAATAAAGTGGTCCAAAACTCACATAAATAAAACGTGGCTTTAATTATACCCATGGTTTTCAAGGAATGAAACTTAATTTTCAGATTCTTGGAATATATTTCATTACGGATACATGATATTCTATTTTACAAAATTGATTCTAACTACGAGGAGCATATTTATCATGCCTTGATATTACCATTAAGTTCTCCACCCTCTCATTCATTGTGTGGTTTGTGTGATTTTGTTGTTCTGCTAGAAATAAGATTTTTACATTTTCTGGAAGATTATTAGACTTTTTAATCACTGAACATCCCGGGCCAAGTTGTAAAGTTACTACTCCCTAATAATATGAGTGACAAAAATAAAATAAATAAACTCATTAAAATCTACTCACTCAAACAGTACATGATCTAAAATGCCTTTGAGTAAAATCTATTTAATTAATGATTCCCATGCTGAAAACCTCTCAAGCAGAAAAGCTTTCCATTTGTATTGCTATGAAATATGATGTATTAACAAATCAAAAATTAATCTGCCTCTTTAAATAATCTCTAAAGTTCTTTTCACTATAACCCTGTAAACTAATGACTTGATAATAATTTATATGAACATATTTGGTGAAATAAAAAGGCTCAACGTTCTAAACTATTACCGGTACCCGTTTTGTTTTAGAATTTGCACAGGTAGCAATGAGTACCACTGAGATTTATAGCTTATAGCTGACCTTTTGCTACTTTTAGCTAGCCATCCACTACTTTTGGCTTTCAAATAGCTTTTCTTTTGGTAGCTACCATTTGATTTAGCAGCTAAATTATTTTGACATAATTTATTTGATTTTATTTATAATTTTCTTTTTCAGAACAGTAAAAACAAACAAATCTTCATTGTTACATTATGAGTGATGTAATCCACCCCTGACTATTTTTCCCCTACAAATATATTCATACTTTTGAATGTGGCAAAAAAAAAAAGAAAGGCAGAATTGAGCAAGACTGACTGTTTCAGGAAGCCCTTCAGGACTTTTGATTCTAAAAGAAAAATTCTGCCTCCTGTCTCGCTCCCCCACCTCCCCACCCTGCTCTTTGTTAGTTTATCAATTGTTTTACAACTGTTTATCAGTGGACAGGCATGTAAAAAATGACTGTTTCCACATGGCCACATATAAAAATCTTTATTGGTTCAAAATTAGGACTGGAGGAACAATTTTGTTTTTGTTGTTTGTGTAGGTGGGGCAAAGGGGATGACAGAAAGTGTGAAAGAAATGCACGGTAGGGATGGGTTTTAAGATGGGGAAGTAGAAGAGAAAAGGGTTCTGGAATGTAAAGGTCAGCCCACCTCTGACCTTTGGGATTGAGCAGGGTGGAAATATGAAACCTAAAATACAAACACACCCTCACACACACACACTGAAACAACAAAACAAGGAAACAAGTGGAAGCACCGTACCAAAAAAAGAAAGAAAAAAAGACCAGTTTTGAAGTCTCAGCAGTAGTGATGGTGCAACACATTATTGTAAGTTGAATGGTAAAAAAAATAAAAAAAAAGACATGAAAACAAACAATTTATACAACAAAGTAGTAGTATGGATTTACTTAAAACACACATAGAAATACCCCAAATGAGGCAAAGCAATGAGAAACGATGTTACAAAAGATCAAGATTTTGTTCCTGGTATAATCAACACAAGCTTTTTGAACATTTTTCTTTAAATTGTGAATACATTTTAAGAAGTTTTGCTCATTTCCGTGTACATGTATGCTGCTTTCTATCAACTGAACTTCTCGTCTGCAAACGGTGATTTGTAAAGCGTTAACTTCCATTACTCTTAAACAAAATTAAGTGGTTCAAAGTATACAGTCGGTCCAGGAAATAATTGTGTGTTTCAGGAAAGTGAGTTAGGGTTTTGTCAGCAGCTGATAGATAAAGAGAGTGGAGGAGAGATAAAAAAAAGGGAAGAAAAGGTTGGAGAAAAGTAGTTTAACCAGGAGGTCCATTACAGTGTAAAATTGAGTCAGCCGAAAGTGACACCTGAAAGGAGGAGCTGGAGGGCCCGGTGTGGCCAGGTTCTTAGTCCAGTCCTGTTTGGCTGTTCTGGAATAATTTATCTCCTCTAACCAGCCTCTTTCTACCTTTCATGCCATCTATTTATAAAGGTAGGCAGTTTCTTAATGGTTCTGAAGCGGGAGGGCTGCTGTTATTTAAGTGGGGGATGGACAGAGGCAGGTAATAGAGAGGAATACTCCCTGAAGGGAGGTGACAGCGGCCGGATGGGCGAGGACCAGAGAAATGGCCTGAGGCTAAAGGCTCTTTCCATGACTTCAATGTGCAGCAGGGTGATGATGCAACAACATGCCTGATCTTGGACCCTAACCACACTTTCTCATGGAAATTATGCAAGACCTTCTTCTGCTGTATTTACACCTGTCATCCACATACAAACTGATTTTAAACTATCTTCAAAAACACTATTCAAAGTTATCATAAAAAAACAAAACATGCTTGAGTAAATATCTGAATCAGAATCAGAATAAGCTTTATTATCATTGCACCGAAGTACAGTGAGATTATGTAAATGGTAAATGGAGCTTATTTATATAGCGCTTTCCAGCCCCCTGTGAGGAGCCCCAAAGCGCTTTACAATACCAGCCATCCACCCATTCATTCAGACATTCATACACCGGTAGTGGTAAGGCTGAGTTAGACTTGTGCTTTTGTCCGCAGGCTGGCGCGCGCGCTGCGCGTGCACTGTGCCGTGCGGCGCATGGCAAAGTGCTGTTCTTTTACGGACCAGCAGGAGGCAGTACCCTCTAAAACCTGTGCATATGTTGCAAGAAAGGTGTAGAAGAAGAAATCTACCGTAGAAGAAGAACTGTTTGAAATCACACAACAAAAACAAATAGCTTTCCGCTCGCGTGCTGAACTGTTGTCTTTATTTGCGGTTTTAATGCATGGAGTCAGCGGAGGAGAAAGCGATCACGTGACTTTTGGCGAAAAAACAAAAGAAAAGTCCGACTCCAGATCAGGAACGAAGGAGAATTTAATACATTTTGTGTCACAAAACATTCCTCCATGCGTCGCGACTCCGTCTCCACGACCACAGCGGCGCAAACAGCTGCAGGCTCCGGCGTGAAGAGGGTGAAGGCTGTCGGGTGTGGACCTGTCAATCAAATCGTAGCGCCCACCGCGCGCGCAGAGGCTTGCGGAGTTTCAAAAATTCAGAGGTGCACGACACGCGCTAATCCCACGCGCGGGGCCAACGCGCAGGGGCGGGGACTGTGAAATTGCGTCACTTTTGGAGCGCGCACCCTCGCGCGCTGCGCGACGCGTCAAGTATGAATCTAGCTTTAG
>JBBPBX010081737.1:0-15886 GCA_038048925.1 Garcialebias charrua | reverse complement strand
AGGTTCCTGTAAATCCTAAAATGTGCATCTTGAATATTTATCCTGATGACTTTGTTATCTCAAACAACTTGAGATCCCTACTTAATGTCTCCTTTTTGGAAGCTAAACGCTGCATTGCGTCCTCATGGAAGAAAGACTCATTATGTGGAATCTCACAATGGACTACGCAAATGACTTTTTACTTTGCACTTGAGAAAATCAGCTATTTTAATAAGAACAAGCTTGATAAATTTTGGAATATCTGGACTGTTTTTTACAACTGGCTGGGCCAAAATGATATCCAACTCGATGGCTGGAAAAAGGACTTGTTATAAGGTCATATGTTGAACTGATATATATGTTGGTTGGTCTTTTGAGGGTGTGCTGCGGGATTTTATTTTATTTTTATTTTATTTTTAATTTTTCTCCCCCTGTGTGTATGTCTTGTTGATTTTTGTCTTTTATGGGTTTATATTTAAGTATTGGTAATTGAATATTGGTATGATTCTGTTTCTCTTGTTAAAATCAATAAATATATGTTTAAAAAAAAAAAAATAAGACAGATCAATTTCACTATTGAAGCTCTCTCATTTGAAATGGATCAGAGCCTCCTAAAGCTCTCCACTCTTCTACCACCACCTCTGTTGGAAGAAGTGTCCTGTTTTGTTGAAAAGGCTCAACTATCACAGCACCACAAAAGTAAGGAACGTCAAAAAAGTAAGTTCCTAAAATTACAACAGAGAGCGTTTTTCTCATCACAAATCATCAGTCAAGATAAGGAGTTTGGCTCCAACACAAATACTCAGGAACTGTGGGTTAGAAATTTGTCTAACAGGACCTTGACACAACCTGAGAAAAATGTGTTGGCAAAAGGACTAAATTTTGCCATCTCCCCACAAGAAATACCTGTTGTGGAACTAATCACAGCCACAGAATCTGCGATTAGGAACAACAACTTGACAGGTACAGAGGCTGAACAACTTCGGATGAAAATATCAGCTACCCTCTCCAGTGCCAAACTGCCTCCCTCAAATCTCACACCACAGGAAAGGAGAGCCATAACATCACTCAGCCAAGACCAAAACATCACCATTTTACCAGCGGACAAAGGAAGATGCACAGTAATACTCAACACGTCGGACTACCAGGAGAAAATAACCGCTCTACTGAATGACAGTAACACCTATGAGCATCTGAAGAGGGACCCGACTAACACCTTTAAAAAGAAAGTCATTGATTGTCTACAAAAACTCGAAAAGGAGAAAACAATCAATCGATCATTGTATTATAGACTGTACCCGGGGGAGGCCACTCCTTGTCTGTATGGACTTCCAAAAATACACAAAGAAGGTACACCTCTCAGACCCATCGTGAGCAGCATGAACTCAGTGACATACAATGTTGCTAAACATCTGGCGGGTATTTTAGCTCCTCTGGTTGGAAACACACCTCATCATATTAAAAACTCCATTGATTTCACCAACAAAGTTCAACATTTGAAGCTGACCCCGGGAGAAACTCTTGTATCGTATGATGTGACTTCCCTGTTCACATGCATACCCATTTCTGAAGCAATAGAAACTGTCAAAAAAAGACTTCTACAGGACAAGGATTTGGACAAAAGGACCAACTTAACCCCAGATCACATCTGCACCCTGCTGGATCTCTGCCTCTCCACCACTTATTTCAAGTTCAATGACAGTTTTTACAGACAGAAGCACGGCTGTGCCATGGGATCTCCAGTGTCACCCATTGTTGCAAACCTCTACATGGAGGAAGTGGAACAGAGAGCCCTAAACTCCTATGAGGGGACAACTCCAAGCCATTGGTTCAGATACGTGGATGATACCTGTGTCAAAATCCAAGCCAGGGAGGTGGAAGCGTTCACCAGACACATTAACTCTGTTGATAACAACATCAAGTTCACCAGAGAGGATGCTAACGACAATAAGCTGCCTTTTTTGGACTGTTTGGTGCATATGGAGGGAGATGACAGTCTCAATATTGAAGTTTACAGAAAACCAACCCACACAGACCAATATCTCCTGTTCGACTCTCACCATCCACTGGAGCACAAACTTTCTGTCATCAGAACTTTACAGCATCGGGCAGAACACATCCCCACAAGGACAGAAGGGAAGGAAAAGGAACAGAAACACATCAAAACATCTCTGCAAACATGTGGATATCCCAACTGGGCGTTTGTCAAGTCAGCAAGGAAATCTGTTAAACACAATAATGAACAGAAAAAGTCTAACAGACGGAAAAACATTGTCATTCCTTATGTTGCTGGAGTCTCAGAGAATTTCAGAAGGATTTTTAACAAACACAACATCCCAGTACACTTCAAACCCAGCCGGACTCTCAGACAGAGGCTGGTGCATCCGAAGGACAGAACCCCCACACACAAACAGAGTGGGGTGGTGTATGCAGTCCAGTGCAGCGAAGTCTGCTCAGACCGTTACATCGGAGAAACGAAACAACCTATCCACAAAAGGATGTCTCAACATAGGAGAGCAACCTCCTCTGGACAAAATTCAGCCGTTCACCTCCACCTCACGGACAAGGGACACTCCTTTGAGGACCAGAATGTTCAAATTTTGGACCGAGAACACAGATGGTTTGAAAGGGGTGTAAAGGAAGCTGTGTATGTTAAGAGAGAAAAACCTTCTCTTAACAGAGGAGGAGGTCTGAGATTTCAACTGTCTAAGACTTATAACTCAGTTTTGGATTTGATTCCGAAACGTTTTACACCAGATGGGAGCAGGGATGCTTTGTCTGTAAATTAGACTAACAAAGTTCTCTGAGCAGCCTCTTTTGTTGTTTGGGAGGTGTTGTTTGTCAATTTACATACAGTTTTGTGTCTTCTAAAGGAGACCTCAAGGGAACCTCCTACTGTTAGGTGTGATCTTTCAATTTACATGTATGTGTTACAAACCCCCTTTTGTTTAAGCTGGGATGTGTCGTTTTGTCAATTTAAATAGAATGGGCATTTTAGTTAATTTGTGGTGTTATCTCAGTTTCCAATTTCATATGTTGGTGCGTGACTTGTAAGCCTGTATAAAACTTCTCGTTCTCACAGCTTCCATTCAGAATTGAAAAAGACTTCTGGACAGAAGTCGAAACGTTTTCTGCAACAAATAAAGTCCAGTTGATCCTGTATTGAACGCCTTTTTTTGAGTTTTTGCATAGTAGTTTTTGCATAGTAGTAGTATGAAAGTATGAAAAGTTACACCAACACTAAAACACTAAACATTTAATAAACATAAGCATAAAATGAAATAACAAAAGTGTAATACTGTCCTGAGTTTTTTGCATAGTAGTATAAAAGTGTAAAAAGTATATCTATAAAATAAAATGAAAGTTCTGGCATTGACATTTGTAATAGAGTGACAAAGCAGCATATGAAGTTTATGTACACAGTGTAAGGATTGGCTCCATCCCCTCCTTACATCCTGTGTCTGTTCCTTTGTTGGTCTGTCTGCTCAGCGTCACAGGTGTTTGTGTTCAGCATTAATTAGGTTGTGTATATTAGTCAGGGTTCATGTGTGTCTCATTGTCGGGTCATTGTCCCTGTTACCCTGGTGTGTCGTTCCCCAGCTCCTGGTCTGTGAGTACATCTTGTCTACATGTTTAATGTTAGTATTCCAGCCTCAGTTAGAGCGTCTGTATTGTTTTGTAACTGTCACGTCAGTTGTTTTGTTTCCACTTATTAAAGTATTTTGATTTTACTCTTGCCTCGGAAGTCTGCCTGTCTGCACCACGGGACTCAATCACACACCGCACCACACCGTGACACACAGTATATGTATGAGGTAGTTGATATTGGTATAGAGGTAAAGTGGCATATGCAATAAGGCTAGTAAAAAATATATGTATATCAGCAGTAGTGTAGATATAAAAAGTAGTGTAAATGTAAACAGTAGTAATAAATGTAAACAGTAGTATGACTATAGGCAGTAATGTAATGCAAACATTAGTGCGAATATAAGAAGTAGTGCAAACTGAATGAGCACATGACCGTGAGTTGAGTGAATAACCCGTTTTGATGACACAGAGTCCAGTGTTAAAATCTTTGTGTTGTGTGGTAATGTGTGAAAGTTTTTTGTGATTAAGGCAGTACAAGTGGGAGGGAGGGCAGAGCAGGCAGAGAGTTAAGCATCCTGACTGCCTGATGAACAGAGCTGTCATTTAGTCTGCTGGTTCGAGCCTGGAGACTCCTCAGTCTCCTCCCTGAAGGCAACAGGCTGAAGCAGCTGTGTAGTGGGTGTGTGGGATCACCTGCCATGCAGAGGGCTTTCCGAGTGAGGCGGTTGCTGTGTAAGTCCTGCAGTGAGGGGAAGGAGGTGCCGACGATCTTCTCAGCTGCTCTCACGATGCGCTGGAGGCTCTTGCGGCAGGATGCAGTACATGCACCAAACCACACAGTGATGCAGCTGGTCAGGACACTTTCTATGGCACCTCTGTAGAAGGTGCTCATGATGGGGGTTGAAGCTCCAGCCCTTTTCAGCTTGCGGAGAAAGTAGAGACGCTGGTGAGCCTTCTTGGCCAGTGATGCAGTGTTCCTGCTCCAGGACAGGTCCTTTGAGACGTGCACTCCCAGGAACTTGGTGCTGTCTACTCTCTCCACTGCGGTGCTGTTGATGGTCAGAGGGGCATGTTGGGCATCCCTCTTCCTGAAGTCCACAACAATCTCCTTTGTCTTCTCCACGTTGAGAGTGAGATTGTTGTGTCCGCACCACAACAATCTCACTCTCAACGTGGAGAAGACAAAAGAGATTGTTGTGGACTTCAGGAATAATAAATAAATAATGATGATGGAGAGTTTGGTCCAGGAGGTTCATTCTGTTCAGATCCGCATCTGATTCACATCATTTCATCAAACATGACGGATGTCTTTTACAGCTATATTTTCATTATGGAACAGACTTCTGTTTGTCTTTACTGCACCACAAACTTTCCTTACAACTTTACCATTTAGTCAAAAGATTTGTCCCTTTAACTTTAAATAAACTTGAAGATTACTGTATGGTAGTTCGACAAATTTGAAGAAAAAAATTATATATATGATAACAAACAGAAAAAAGACACTTTTGTGTTATCTGAAACGACATCATTAAATCTCCCTTTTTTCTCCAGGCGCTTATTTGGTTCCTTACTTCATCCTCCTCCTCATCATCGGCATCCCGCTCTTCTTCTTGGAGCTGGCGGTGGGTCAGATGATCCGACGTGGGAGCATCGGAGTGTGGAACTACGTCTGCCCTCGTCTGGGCGGGATCGGCATGTCGAGTCTGATGGTGAGAGGGAAGCTTCTTTTCTTTCAGTCAACAATCTCAGAGGTTATATCACTGAGCAGCTCTCGAAAGCTGCGGTGAAACAGAACACTGAATGCAGTGAAACTATAAAAACCCAAATCTCCGGCTGAGTGTTTTATGAACCTGGTCGTTTTTCTGCACAATTAAACACTTGATACTACAGTTTTGGCAAAAATAACAAATGTTTTATCATTCATCCAATAAAAACATTAGGCCAAAAATGCTGAAATATGTAACCGCTTGGTGCTGCTCATCAAATGCACTGATTATGTCTGTGGTCAAATCATTTTTAAGTATCCACCTCTGTCTCTTGGATTTCTGAATTTCATTCATGCGTTGGAGGGTTCAGGACAGCGTTTTTTCAGAGCTGCACGACTGGGACAGAAGTAGCTATAAATACCTCACAGAAGACTGCTGCTGAAAAGAGAAGACTTTAATTATTCATGATTTCTCCGACCTTATTCAGTGTCTGAATGTCCTTGCTGCCAAGAGTTGAGGAGACTGACAGCAGCGGGGACATGATGCACTGCCTCCTTTGGATGGCTGTCTCCCTTTTCACAGACTGTTCTGCATTGAAATGAAACTTTACATCACACAACTCACTCAGTTCGATTCAGTTTATTTATACAGCGCCAAATCATAACAGAAGTCATCTCAGGGCACTGAACAGAAAACATTCACATACATATAAAAGTTAGTTATTTATCTAAGGAGCCAACAGACTGCTTTGAGTTTTCGCTTCATCAGTTTCCCATCCTAAAGCACAGAGGCCACAGTGGAAAGGAAAAACTTACTCACGAGGAAGAAATCTCCAGCAGCACCAGGCCAAGTGGCCATCTGCTTCAACTGGCTGGGTTTGAGAGGAACAGGAAGGAGGAACAGATACGCAATGACAGGTCCAGGATGGAGGCCATCGGGTTTTCTCTAGGAGAAAAAAAAAAAAGGACAGAAATCACATGTTAAGAAAGAATAATTACAAATACAAACTATTTATTTGTACGTATGTACAGGTAGTCCCCGACTTACGAGCAAGTTCCGTTACTACGACTATCTCGTAAGACAAAAATCTTGTATGTCGGGGACTACCTTTATTTACCGCACGAGCCGCCACTGATACACGTACATGCACGGTGGTAATGAACAGTTACCAAGTTAACAACCACTTTGCCTATCCTAACACTTTAAAACATTTTAAAAGAACATACATAAAAAATAAAAAATGTATTTCTTACTTTGAGCTGCAGCTTCTCTCATCTGTTTGCATGTTAGCTCCGCCGCGTTACGTTCGAGCTCTCCAGCTTCCTGCAGCACCACGCAGTGCAAACTGTTTACAGGAAGGACTGTTAGTATGTTAACTTCATACATTTGGAGCCAGAAAAAGAGTTTAACAACTTACCGAAAGCCGTTTCTCCGCGGTGTTCGTCCATCCATCCAAACGAGCTGCCCGCGTTAGCTCCGCTCGTTAGCTGCACTCGTTAGCTATTGTTAGCTCCATGTTAGCTGCGCTTGTTAGCCTGTTAGTTCATCCAAAAGGGTGTCGGCGCTCGCTGTTTTTGCGCGTTAGCTCGGTGTCCCCCGACATCTTAGGCTGCCAGGCGGACATTGAGGCGAGCTCCCGGCCGCAGGTGGCCCCTCCGCGGCATGTCGGCTTGGTGTCCCCGCCCGCGTTAGCTGCCGCTCGTTAGCATGTCGGGCGGCGTAGTGTGGGAGCGATCGCGGCTGCTGCTCCGGGCCTGAGACGTCCACAGAGTTCACCGAGCGTTTCCAGCTAATTTATCCGTATGAGGCAACCTCTTATGGGAGAAACAGTCCTCCAAAGCCGGCTGCCGAGTGCCGAGACTGGAACTTAACGTAAAATGGCGGACCCTGTGGCATTTTCCGGAAACGGCCGGAAGCTGCGCAAATATGATTAAAAATTATAATTTTTATAATTATTATTATTTATAAAGCCTTTAAAACAACCACAGCTGCAACAAAGTGCTGTACACATGAAATAAAAAAAATTTTAAAAATCACATTTTTATTAAATATGATTACCTCGTAAATTCGGAACCTCCTAAGTCGATGTGCTCATAAATCGGGGACTACCTGTATTTATAACAGTTCATTTGATGAAATGAGGTCAATTTGTTCTCCAGTAGTTTAAGTTTATAGCAAGATAAGGAATAGGTCAGGAAACCAAGCCGACTAACTTTAGGATTGATGAAAAAGGAAAGTGTTAAGTCCAGTCTTAAAACTGGACAATGTGTCAGCCTCACGGACAGAAACTGGAAGTTGGTTCCACAAGAGAGGAGCCTGATAACTGAAAGATGCTCCTCCCCTTCTGGATTCCCATCACAAGTAAGCATGCAGTCTGAGAGCAAAGTGTTCTGTTGTATATGGAACAATAAGATCTGTAATATAAGATGGAGCTAGGTTGTTGAGGATTTTATAGGTTAGAAGTAAGATTTTTCGTACATCTCATATTTGTGTTTATTGTAAGCGTGCTTCCTTCCATCTATCCCTATAACTGTGTATCCATTTAGGTGTGTGGTTTTGTGGGTCTCTACTACAACGTCATCATCGGTTGGAGCATCTTCTACTTTTTCCAGTCCTTCCAGTATCCTCTGCCGTGGAGTGACTGTCCAATCAGAAGGAACGGGACAACTGCAAGTGGGNTGTAATATAAGATGGAGCTAGGTTGTTGAGGATTTTATAGGTTAGAAGTAAGATTTTTCGTACATCTCATATTTGTGTTTATTGTAAGCGTGCTTCCTTCCATCTATCCCTATAACTGTGTATCCATTTAGGTGTGTGGTTTTGTGGGTCTCTACTACAACGTCATCATCGGTTGGAGCATCTTCTACTTTTTCCAGTCCTTCCAGTATCCTCTGCCGTGGAGTGACTGTCCAATCAGAAGGAACGGGACAACTGCAAGTGGGTAACCTTAAATCCCAAATGCGACTCCCAAAATGACAAGAGTGTTTACTGTCATTCCCATGTCCTCTCTCTGGCGTGCAGTCGTGGAGCCAGAGTGCGAGAAGAGCTCGGCCACCACCTATTTCTGGTACCGGCAGACGCTGAACACGACCAGCACCATCGCAGAGAGCGGCGGCCTCAACGTCAAAATGACCCTGTCTCTGCTGGTGGCCTGGATCATCGTCTGCCTCGCCGTCATCAAGGGGATCACCTCCTCTGGGAAGGTGGACAAGTGGGAAAGGAGGAAATATAAGAGAAGATTCAAACGTTTCTCTGGTTTGAGAGTGTTTTTCTCTACCTCCACAGGTGATGTACTTCAGCTCTCTTTTTCCATATGTGGTGCTCTCCTGTTTCATGGTCAGATGTTTGATGCTGAAGGGATCCGTAGACGGGATCGCTCACATGTTTACTCCGAAGGTGAATCCGACATACCTGCTGCTTCTTTTTGCGGTTTTTCCACCTGTGAAGCTCTTAAAGCTAATAAAATACAACAACATATTATGTTCCCGCGTCTTTTAGTTAGAGAAGATGTTGGAGCCCCAGGTTTGGAGGGAAGCAGCCACCCAGGTCTTCTTCGCCCTCGGTTTGGGCTTTGGAGGAGTCATCGCCTTCTCCAGTTACAACAAGATAGACAACAACTGTCACTTCGATGCCGTGCTCGTGTCTTTCATCAATTTCTTCACCTCCATCTTGGCTACACTAGTGGTGTTTGCCGTGCTGGGCTTCAAGGCTAACATCATGAATGAAAAATGTGTCGCGGAGTAAGTTTAACATTTTACCTACTAAGCCAAAAAAGGGGAAACAGTTGCTTGACAGAGATGTGCTCATTTGATTTCCTGACATTTTTATTGTTTCAATTTGCTTCATCTTTTTTAGTTCCAGTTCTGCCACAAACATTTTGGCAGCCAAAAAGCTCCAAAACAATTTGATATTTTGCTGCTTTTAACACATTTAAAAGATATTCAGGTGAATTTTGTATCAGCTCAACACTGCTGTGAAGACAGCCCTCCTGCTGTGCTTGGGTCAAAAAGATCAAATCTGTGCCTTTTTGTTTTTTCCATGTTCCCTGAAACACTCTTTCGCAATTTGAGCACAATGAATCTTGGCATTGTCATCTTGGAACATACCTGCACCATCAGGAAAGACAAAAAAAAAAAAAAACACTGATGGAACAACATGATCATTCAGTATATTCAGTTGACCTTTGGGCTCATAGAGTTGCAGAACCTAGACCTGACCAACTGCAGCAACCCCAGATTATAGACTGCACCCACAGACCTGTACGATAGGCACTATGGACCATGGGTCACAATGGGAAACCTATAACTCCTCTTGCTTATTAAGTTTGCTTGTATTTGTTTAGCTCCATGTCTTTGTATATTGATTTTTCTGCTCTTTTATTTCTGCAGAAATGGAGAAAAGATCCTGGGGTACCTAAACTCCAGCGTCCTGAGTCATGACCTCATTCCTCCTCATGTAAACCTTTCCCATCTCACCACATCAGACTATGCTGAGGTGTACAGCGTCATCAAGGCGGTAAAAGAAGACGGCTTTGTCCAGCTGGGTCTGGAGCCTTGTGTCCTGGAGGATGAACTCAACAAGGTGAGTGTTTGGCACACGTCAGTCAGCTGATTCTGTAGCATGGATGGGATATCACAAAGCTGAACAAATCTTCCCAGGCTGTCCAGGGCACTGGCCTGGCCTTCATCGCCTTCACAGAGGCCATGACCCATTTTCCAGCATCCCCGTTCTGGTCAGTGATGTTCTTCTTCATGCTCATCAACCTTGGCTTGGGCAGCATGATTGGCACTATGACTGGCATCACCACACCGGTCCTTGATGCCTACAAAGTCCAGAAGGAGCTTTTCACAGGTACGTCCTCACCATCACACTGACTCTTTGCCTCCCTCTTCTAGAATCTATTCAAACCTTCTTCTGAGCTTTTAGAAAATGTCATAGCACCAAAAATCTGGAAACGGCCTTCTTTACCAATGCTTTCTTCTTGTCTGTGCACCTCTTTTTGTCCAGTGTGTTGCTGCATTGTGGCTTTTCTTTGTGGCCTGCTGTTTGTTCAACGCTCGGGAAATTATTTTGTCACCATGTTCGACGATTACTCTGCTGGTCTGCCTCTCACTGTGGTGGTCATCCTGGAAAATCTGTCTGTTGCTTGGATTTACGGCACCAAAAGGTGAGACCGGCTTATTGCGTGGGTCTGCTGAGGACGGATACTCAACTCGACATTTATAACCAATAAACTTTTGGAGTAAACTTGATTCAAGATGGCTGCCACGGCTGCCACTGCTGATTGTCCTTAATCTTTTATTTATATGTTGTACAGCACTTTGTGATTTTATCTATGAAAAGTGCTATATAAATAAACTTTACTTACTTACTTACTTACTTAGCCTACACACACGCGTTAGTTAGTTAGTACAATTTTTGATGTGGTAGTAGCTGAGAGTCATTCTCAACACATACTCCAAGCACAAACAGATCACTCAAGATAATGTGCTTGACTTTATTTTCAAGATTGAACTAAAACATCCATAACTTTGTCATTTCTCAACAGTAAAATATCTGTCTGAGACTCTGGCATCAATGGCAGTGGGTGATGTTTTTTATTTTTATTTTTTTATTTATTTATGTAATTTATTCATCTCAAATCAAAACACTAAGCAACAAATTCAGAACATATATAGAAAGCAAAAAAACAGATTTAAAATGAAAGGAAGCAGATGAAGAATAAAATTCTTATAATATCTGCCCCTTCTAAAAACAAAATTCTGTTTAACACTCAAATCAAACAATGATCATACATGAACAAAAATTCATAGCCCATAACAATTGTTGAAGATTAATAAATTAACAATTTTGCATTTGTAGATATCTATTTAAGAATTTGCGTTTAATCAACTTTTTAAATATAGGTTTTGATTCAATTTTTTTGTCATCATTTTCCAAACCATTCCATAAATCTATTCCATGCATTAAAGTAAACCGACCCTTTAAACTGGTTCTATAATGTGGCTTAACAAAAATGTCTGTTCCCTTAAGATTGTAACAGCTTTTTCTTTTTAAAAAATGTTTTTGAATATTATGAGATAGTTTGTGGTTTTGAGCTTTAAGCATTAATAAGTAAATATTGTATTCTACTAGATCGTAAAGGCTTCAATGAATGCCAAGCCTTTAACTTTACAATTACTGTATTTCTGTCGTGATCTGATGGTTAGATGTTGAAACCAAGTGCAGGCAGACCGTGGAGACTGAGATTTACAAAAAGAAATCATTTATTAAAGGAAACAAAAGGCTGACGGGGCAGCTAACCTACATGACGCTGGGAACACGGAGGGAAGACAGAACATGGAGCTGGACAGGGAAATTCCCAGACAACGAGAAACACGGAGACGCAGACTCAAATAGGGACGTTAATGACAGACAACACCTGGGAAGGACAACAGGTGGCGGAGGCAGGAACTGATTACACGAGGGAGCATAACTGAGGAGAGCGGGACAGACCACTAGAGGGAGATACACACACTAAACACAAATCCTCACAATTTCCCGTGTGTTTTCTTTGTCAGGTTCATGCAGGACCTGGAGGACATGTTGGGCTTTCGACCATCAGTTATTTATTTCTACCTCTGGAAGTACGTCTCCCCTTTCTGTCTCATCATCCTCATCTCAGCCACTGTCATAGAGATGGCCATCAGCCCTCCAGGATATAATGCTTGGGTTCAAGAGCTGGTGAGTCCGTGTGAATGTGTGTGTGTGTTGTCTCGTAGTTACAATTCTTTAACATTGTTGCTCTAACAGAAAGTTTGCCGACCTGCCTCTAAACGGCACTGCGTGATCCTGAGCTACAACTTCAAGTTGTCGTAGCGGGGAGTGATCCTCAACACATATTTTGAGATCTTTGTTTAAAACCAGGGAGTGGAAGCTTCCTTTAAAGAATACTTGACCTTTGATTCAAGTATTTTTATGTAAGAGGAACAAAAGTGTTTGTTTGAACTTTGCCAACGTATCAAGATTGTCCATCTCCTTCCCTTTAGGCCCAGGAGCGCTTCCAGAGCTACCCTCCCTGGGCTCTGGTCATGTGCTTCGCTCTTATAATTGTGGCCCTGCTTCCTCTTCCCATCATCTTCATCGCCCACCACTTCAACTTGATCGCAGATGGCTCCAACAAGCTGTCAGTCACCTACCGTAAATCTATGATGAAAGACATCTCCAACCTTGAGGAGCCGGACGAGGCCAGATTCATCCTCGGGGCCAAGCCCGGCGACTCCCCATCATCCAGTCCAGCACGCAGACCCTACGTGACTCCAAGGGGGAACACGTCTTTGGATACTAATTCTCTGTCTCCAAATGTCTGTTACGGCACAAGCTACCAAAACGCCGCGATAAGCCCCACCACGCCGACAACGCCACCAACACCCGTGACACCCGAGTCTGACTCTTGAAGACCCCTCTGACGCCCAGTTTTAAAAAAAAAAAAACATTTTACTTTCCTGTCAGCTAATCTCCACCGGGAGACACCAAGGATTCATCACTGCCCCGCTAACATCACATGAAGCCATAAAGTTTAAAAATGAGCACATTCTTCCCAGAATAACAGCCCGAGTGTAGAAAAGTCTTCTTGTTGCGCAACGTCTTGACTCCGTTCAGAGGTAAAATATCAAAATGGAAACATATGGAGTTATTTTCTTCATCAGGTTTGTGGAAAATTCTTTCACCCGCTCTTCCTTGCTTCAGTTTAAGGGCCTTAAGCAGACAAAAACCTGTCACATGTAGTGAAAGCCGACATTAATCTGCCTCAAAACTTTGAGTCATTGTGGATTTTCACTCAGGATGGCAGACAACTGATGTGAATGTGTTATTTTATTTAAACTCATAAAACCAGAGAGCTGCTGCTTTCCATAATGTACATAAAGGCAAAACATAAACCAAGTTATTTTCTGTCAAAGAATATGCAGAGGGTCTGAAGTGAACACAGACATGCACATTTTGTTCTTTTAGGCCACATGAATGCACATTTATAGATGTCCATAAATCACATGTTTAAAAAAGCAGCTCTAAATTCACTTATGTTCTGTTTGAGCCCAAAGTCGAACCTCCTGCAGGAGTTTATGTAGCAGTCCTTTTTTTATTTTGTGAATAGTCATGTACAGTGTAGTAATAAAGTAACATCGTTTTTACTTCAAGGAGATTAAAGAACAATATTAGTATTCATGATGCGCACGTGTTGTTACAAGTTCTATAGAGGAAAAAGTAGTTTATTAAATTAGTGTTTTCACCCATGAAGAAAACAAAACAAACAAAAAAAGCACAAGTTTTAGCACAAAAACATAATTTCAAAGCAATAGTTTGAATCTTATGAAGTGAGGTTCTATGGAAAGGGTGTGACCAGTTCACATCTTACCTGTTGTAGACAAATCTCAGTGTTGAGAAAGTTTAATTAACAGATAGTCTGACCAAAGTGGACCGCAGTCGTCTTACAGCGACTCACGTTTTAAAGACTTCCCAGCATAAAGGAATGTGATATCTGTGATTTGGTCAAGTGCTTGGGATCAGAATGTCGACCAGTGCTGTAAAAACACGCTCACATGTGAACATAATGGCTGGTCCAAAGTTCAACCTCTGTATCCTGCAGTTGCCATAGACGTAAATACAGAAACATTAAGATCATGATGTTACTTTAGAGAGAAAGATCCAGGTTAAAAAACTTATGTCAACTTAAATTATGACAGTCAAAATAAGGACTGTTGATCCTTCAGTCCACTGTTTATTAATCAAATACAATAGTCCCTCATTTGTCATGGGGGATCTGTACCCTGAAGCTCTGCGATAAGTGAAAAACTGTGAAGCAGGAATAGTATTACAAGTAGTAAGTAGTAGTATACTGTATATATATATATATACTTTGTATACAGTATATATATATATATATATATATATGTATGTGTGTATGTATATGTATAGTATATGTTAAGGTGTTTTAAATCCTTCCCACACTCTTGCAATATTCTAAACAACGTTTCTACACTCTAAACGCTCTAAAAATGCACAGAATGCTCTCTGCTTCCGCTGCTCTCAGCCCGCAAGCATTCTTGGCCACGCCCACTTCTATGCTCTGCACAGAGAACAAATGATTAGCTGCAGCAGGAAGTTTACCCTGCAGTATGTGCTGCACAAAGATGTAGGAGGAAGTTTTTTCTGCAGCTCTGGGCTGCACAAAGGTCCAGCAGGTGATAAATAATAAAAAATAGTTCATGTAAAGTAAAAATTCCATGCTAATCATGCAGCTCATCCATCAATCAGCCAATTGTGGTTCACCAATCTTATTTTGAAAAACGGCGATAGAGCGCGTTCGCGATAAATGAACCGTGAAGTAGCGAGGGACTACTGTAACTTACAACAAACAGTTTTAAAACACTCATTACAGCTGCTAATTATGCCTTACTTGACTATTTATATGAAAATGTTATGACTGTTTTGCCAACAGAGCCAGTAGCAGCTAGCTGTGGCAGCTCTGGTGCAGCCCAGGCATTGATATATAATAATATATTATATGTAATATCAAAAAAGGCGTTCAATACAGGATCAAATGGACTTTATTTGTTGCAGAAAACGTTTCGACTTCTGTCCAGAAATCTTTTTCAATTCTGAATGGAAGCTGTGAGAACGAGAAGTTTTATACAGGCTTACAAGTCACGCACCAACATATGAAATTGGAAACTGAAATAACACCACAAATTAACTAACATGCCCATTCTATTTAAATTGACAAAACGACACATCCCAGCTTAACAAAAGGGGGTTTGTAACACATACATGTAAATTGAAAGATCACACCTTAACAGTAGGAGGTTCCCTGAGGCTGACCTCCTACTGTTAAGGTGTGATCTTTCAATTTACATGTATGTGTTACAAACCCCCTTTTGTTAAGCTGGGATGTGTCGTTTTGTCAATTTAAATAGAATGGGCATGTTAGTTAATTTGTGGTGTTATTTCAGTTTCCAATTTCATATGTTGGTGCGTGACTTGTAAGCCTGTATAAAACTTCTCGTTCTCACAGCTTCCATTCAGAATTGAAAAAGACTTCTGGACAGAAGTCGAAACGTTTTCTGCAACAAATAAAGTCCATTTGATCCTGTATTGAACGCCTTTTTTGATTTCATCATGTCCTGGACGACTGAGAATCTTCACCAGCATACTGTATATGTAATATCATATTTCTGCTGGAATATCAGTGTTGTTTAAAATTGTTAGTGGTGTAAATGTTTATAACACAGAGTTTGCATAAACTGCTATGAAATTGTTGAGATCTGGGTTGTTTTGGGACGGCCGTGCTCCACTTTGGTCTTGGTTCTGTTAAAACAAGCCATTAGCTCAACAATTCAGTCAGAATTAAAATCTATTTCTCTAAATTGAGTGTGCTCAAAGCGCTATCTACAACAGGTAAGATATTCATTGTCTATAACTTTACACAAAGCATCACTTCAAAAACGATTTGGACTACGTGTTGCGCTGCATTCAAAATAAACATTACGACCTCCGAAAAACAAATCAGTATGACTGTTTTTAATTTATTTTGTGCTGTGAGGCACTAGGTGTTGAAGTAAATCAGAAACAATCAA
>JBBPBX010081736.1:0-15887 GCA_038048925.1 Garcialebias charrua | reverse complement strand
GTCTCTGATGACCTTTCTTGATCAGGCTGGTGGTGTTATTGCTCCAGCTGAGGTTATCATTCAAGTGTACACCCAGGTACTTGTAGCTGGAGACCACCTCCACCGCAGATCCACCTATATACAGTGGGGTGTGGGTGTGTTTGTTCCTTCTGAAGTCCACAATCATCTCCTTCGTCTTCTTCACATTCATGTGAAGGTTGTTCTCTTTGCACCAGCTCTCCAGATGTTCCACCTCCTGTCTGTAGCTGGATTCATCATTATCTGTGATGCATCCCACCACAGCTGTATCATCTGCAAACTTAACAATATGACAGCCTGGATGTGTGGCTATACAATCATATGTGAGCAGAGTGAACAGAAGAGGGCTCAGCACACATCCCTGAGGAGAGCCAGTGCTGAGGGTGATGGTGGAGGAGGAGAAGTTGTGGATCTTCACGGACTGTGGTCTGTCTGTTAAGAAGTCTAAGACCCAGTTACAAATAGAGGGGCTTAGTCCAAGTGTGGATAGTTTGTCTATCAGAGTTTGGGGGATCATGGTGTTGAAGGCAGATGTGAAGTCCACAAAGAGCAGACGCACGTATGAGTCCTTCTGATCCAGGTGGGTGAGAGCAGTGTGGACCACGGAGGAGATGGCGTCCTCTGTTGATCGGTTCTCACGATATGCATATTGATGAGGGTCCTCGTTGATGTTGACGGCTGTCTTGATGTGGGACATGACCAGTTTCTCAAAACATTTAGCGACTATCGGGGTGAGAGCCACCGGTCTGTAGTCATTCAGACCAGTCACTGTGGAGCTTTTTGGGACTGGGATGATGGTGGCGGTCTTCAGGCAGGTGGGAACTGACTCCAGTGCAAGTGAGGTGGTGAAGATGTCAGCCAGCACCTCACAGAGCTGGTCCGCACATTCCTTCAGAACTTTCCCTGGGATGTTGTCTGGACCCGTAGCTTTATGAGGGTTGATCCTTCTGAGACTGCCTCTCACTTCTGCTGCGGTCACTTTGAGGTGCTCCTCGTCTGGTGATGAGGTGAGTCTGGTGCTAGTTGGTCTGTTTGGATCATCAAAACGTGCATAAAACTTATTGAGGGCATCAGGCAGGGATGGGTCCCTGGGGCATTGTTTGCTTTTGCCCTTGTAGTCTGTTAAGCATTTGATGCCCTGCCACATGCTCCTTGGATCATGTGAGGTGAACTGTCCCTCGATCCTCTGTGCATACGCGGCTTTGGCCTTCTTTATGCCATCATCCAGTTCTCTCCTGCACTTTCTCAACTCCTCAGTATCTTTAGACTTGAATGCAGTGTCCCTGGCTGCCAGCAGGGTGCGGACATCCTTATTTAGCCAGGGTTTTTGATTGGGGTAAAATTTAACACACTTTCTTATGGATACATTTTCAGCACATGTACTGATGTAACCCAGGACAGAGGAAGCATAAAGCTCCAGGTCAATTGAATTTCCATTCGTAGCTGCCTCTTTGAAGACAGACCAGTTTGTGTTTTCAAAGCAGTCTCTTAGCATGGGGGAACTATCTTGGCGCCACTATGTTATCACCAACTTTTCAGAATTCATCCAATTTGCTGCCACTTTAGCGACAACTGAAAGCTTTACTGGTGTTCAGAAGAACAAGTCAGAGGGAACAGAAACAGGAACCTGGTGTAGCTAACACATCATCTGAGCCTGAGGGATTTGTTTGTTGTTGTTGACACAAACAGCAACCTCCACCCGCCATATCCTCTGTGCAGCGACACGTATCCAAGCCGTGCCCTTTGTAATGTAAATGATGACGTACGACAAAGTGGATTATCAGCTGTTTATTCTGGGATGAAAAAAACGTAATGAGTTAACATGCGTTAACACAATATATCTTGGCACCATGAAGCAATTACAGCTAGGGGACATCAGAGTCAACAACACAACGTGCACTCAAACAATCGCTCGCACTGAAACGTGGCTGTTTTAAACTCCATTCATCATTTCTGCTCATTTTCAGCTGTTTGATGGAAGTCAGATTGAATCATGAGCATTTGGGCTCAAAAAAATTCAAAAGGTCTGTTTAATTTAGGAAGGTTATTTCAATTGTATCTAAAATCTAAATTATTACACTTTTATTCCTGACAACTAATGTCGCCGTATCACACAATTTAGTATTTATGCAAGGAAAAACCGCAACATAAGCCTAAATGTTCTCCTGAGAGCAGCTTTGTGAATCTGTCATCAGCTGTTTGTGCCTTTTTGTGTCTGAGCGACCTCTTGCAGTTTTTCTGGATTTTCTGCGTACATTGTCCTCATCAGACAACATTTAGACAGAAGTAAACTGTTCTTAAAAGGCTATTAACAAACCACATGAGAACAATAGTAAGGTTTCACCGTGTCATACAATCTTCTCTTCTGTAGACTCTCACACTTTTGTCTTTCCCTTCTCTTGACGAGGCCACAGAGTCCAAAGGAGTCATGAACAGGAAGAGGTGATGGAGAAAAAGGAGCAGCTCTCTGACAGAATCGAACTTCCTGCTACTCAGCTTCCAGCAGCTTCACCCCAAACTTTACAAATTCTTCAGGCACCAATGGAGATCCTGTTGTTCCACCACAGACGGTTCACAGAGGAAGCATGGTTCCTGACACTAAAAACACATCGAGGAGAGCAGAGAAATGTGCATGAGAACACAGTACAGGTAGTCCTCGGGTTAGGACGGCCTCGACTTACGACGTTTCGGGGTTACGTTACGCATCTCATTAAAAAATAAATAATAAATAAATAAAATAATTAATTAATTTAAAAAATCTTATTTTAAATGTTCTTGATTTTATGTGTACAGCACTTTGTTGCAGCTGTGGTTGTTTTAAATGGCTTTATAAATAAAGTATTATTATTGTTATTATTATAATTATTATTTTGAAGCCGATTTACGCAGTTTCCGGCAGTTTCTGGTTAGCTGTGGATGCTACAAAACATGTTGGTGCAAGCTGGATAGACAGCCGGCTTTTGACGGACCGTGTCAGATCAGACGTTGCTGCGCTCGGATGAGCTGGGAGCTGAATGGCGGTTTTACGTCGTAAACGGAATGGAGATTACAGCGGAGGGATGAATAGATGAATAGATGAATAGATGAAGATGAAGGTGAATGGCTTCACCAGCATACCATTTTACTTCCGGTTCTGGACGAAGCAGCAACTTTTCTCCTCCGCTCCTTCCCTCCCAACTTTTCTCTTCCTGCTTGGCTACTTTGTCTTGTCTGCAGGTTTTCAGTGCTCGCTCGAACGCAAATTGAAGATGGATCTGGTTTTGTGGGCTGTCAACTCTATTGATAAAAATTTTTCTACAAAATGTTCCGGTCCTGGGGAACCGGCTTGCCCATCGCAGACACATCCAGCTGGATATATCATGGATTCCTGGGGGGAGTGGAAGATGTTATGCCTGACTGTTCTGTCTGTCGAAGGTGTGGAAGATTTATTCATAATTGGATTAATGATAGCAGGTGCTCTGCTTTTTGGCTTGTGTGGAGTTCTCTGCTACTGGAAAATTAGGAAGACTTCTGTGGTGATCAACGCGCTGACGAAACTCCCTTCTCAGAACGAGTCTGTGATCCGAGCTATGACCTCCATGAATCAGCTGCTTTATGAGTTGAACCGCAAAGTGGAGGCAGCCACTGAGGACTGTAGTTTACCGGTAAGGTTTGGAACTCGTACGCAGCCAGGAGGGTCACATCTGGGAGAGGACTCATAGCTCGGGTTGGTGAAAAGCTTCCCATAATTTGGAGTGTATTGGATTCGGAGGCCCATCTGGACTCAAGGCTACAGAAAGTACACTGTGAGCCTGACCTGAAGATAAATCATGCTAATCTAATCAGACTTCCCAAGCAGCCTTGGACAGGCTGACTACAAATTCTCCGGAGTCTGAGCAACTGAAGACTGGAACTACTGTCGCAACCCCCCTCTCCCTCCCCGGAGAACTTTCTGTGTGCTCTCAGTCAGATAAGGCTGGCTGGTCCCATCTGCAGAACTGTGGCTAATCTGAACAGGGCTCATGGACTTAATCTCACTGCTTCGCTCTCAAATGCAAATGTGATTTGTCTTAACTGTTGCTTGCTGGTAGAGTTTTTTGCTGTCTCATATGGTGTCCTGTAAGACAAAATGTGATATATCTTTTTTGTAATACAACTGATTACCCTCATGTTACCTTACTTTTTGTTCATAGCTAAGATTGTGGCGGCGCGGTTTAATTAATGCTGCGGCTGCGTGCACTCGCACTATCTTAAGGACGGGTGCGCGTAATCAATTCCGTTGTTTTGTGCCCCGGTGCAATGACAATGCCAATAAAGATATATTATATTCTATTCTTCTATACCAATTAGCTGCAGAGGCTACAGCTTGCCCTGTACTGTACGCTCTAAAAAAGCTAAGTCTGGTCCTCTGGACATTAAAAGAACAAAACAAAACTTGCTGGACCAAGCTGGACACGCAGCAGCTGTGGAAAAGTAGCTGTTTTATGGATGGCGGTTTTACAACGTAAACTACCGGTAATGGAGAATCCGGTGGAGGGAGGGAGGAACGCGTATATGGCTTCACCACCAGTCCAGAGTAGGAAATTAACTATTTCCCCCTTCATTATGAAGTAAACATGAGGGTAACCACCATATTGTGTCTTTAAACACATACGGTGCCACCCAGATGTAAAGGATTTTAGTGGGGGTCAGTATTAAGCTGACCTCTTTATCCTTAATTAATTACTTATTCAGATTGAATAGTAATTTCACGGATTCTTTTCTTTTTCAGTTTACCCAATATTTCTGTGATCTGTATGATGGATAAATAAATAAAGCCATTAAGTGACAGAGAACGTTGGCTTTAGTTTGGTATGCCAGGCGACACTACCATTTATTTAAAATAAATCAACTAAAATCAACATCATTACACTTGATTGACATGATTTCACTTTCTTGCAATTTAATACGTCAGCACATTTAAGTTGTAACAACAGACATAAATACAGGATGTCATTATACTTAGTCTGTGGCTCTATGACTTAAATATAGTTTCCAGCTTAGATGTAAAGATATAAGAGGAATAGGGAGAGGTGAAGAGAGGAAGTTATTTATCTTGAGTTTAACCAGAAATGACACTCCTCCGTACGAGAACCAGCTCGACTTCACAGCACGATCCAGAAACATCAGCACTCTGTACCTTTGGACGTTCGTCTCGGTGGATAGAGTTGTAGAAGCAGTCTTGGACTCACAGGTCATCTGTCCGTGAAGTCCAGTTGTACCTCGGCGTGTTTATGGATTTGCGTGTCGTGACGCCTGCCTTCTTCGTCAAAGACCGTGGCATGTCCTGGTCAGTTTTCAAAATTAAGCGTTCCTCAAGAGAGTTCATTAAGAACTTGGAGCTCTTCAGCTCTTGAAGATGACTTATAACTTGTGTTACGAAACCACTTCCCTCCCCCAGCTCGCTCTTATCCTTTCACTGCTTAATGGAGAGTAGTGGTCGCAACTAAAAGTGTGTGATAAGAAAAAAAGAAAAGAAAGAAACTAAACAGGCACCTGACAGAACACAGTGAGGTGGTTTGGGGCTTACCTCAAGATGTCCGATCAGAGTTTCTCCACCAGCTGACATCTTTAAAGGGGCGAGCCCGCACGGTGCTTCATCCGTCAGATGATCTGTTCATTAATTGTTGTTTTTGCTTTTCTTTATAGTTTTTCTCTTTTCTTAAAAACGCACCACTTGTGATTTTTCTGTAGGTGGTTGATTTCTGCAGGCGTGTAAACTCCCCACTGCGTCCAGCCGGTTCATCAGGACAAACCCTGTTCCTCCCGGCCAGCAGGCGTGTAAACTCCCCGGTACATTACTGCGTCCAGCCGTTCATCCAGGACAAACTTTTCCTGTTCCTCCCGGCCAAAAACATCCGACGCCCCCCTCTGGGTGATCAGCCCGAGGTGAGGACTCTGTTCCCCCAGAGTCCACCCGCACCGTCTCAAATTATTTCCTTCTTTTACACGTCGTCCTCGCCACAGCAGCTCCCACAGCCTAAAGCCTCACAGCCGCTCCAACACACGCTACTCCATCAATCCATCTCTGCAGTCAATCAATCTTCTCATCACCCCCAGGTGTGCTGCCAGCTCAGCTAAAACCACTTGTGTGGCTGAGCCCCGCCCCCTTCACCAGTGAACTGTCAAAAAGGTGCCAAAAATAAAAATAACAAACAAACAAAAGACTGAAAAAAGTGTGCCCACGTAACACTTCCCCACCTAAACAAAAAAAAATATCCATATATTTTTTTTATATATTTTTAATTTTAGCCCAATAAAATGTCCTATATCTTCATCCCATCCATCGCATGCTTGACAGTTTGACACTAGCAAACATTAAAAGTACAGCATCACAGAGCTCGTCCTCAGCCAACGTCCCAAACTGCAAAACTGATGGTTTTGTACTCAACAGTCTCTACATTAAAACCTAGTGTGGGGATGGACGTCACCATCTCTCCAAATTTAGGTTTGTACAGAATATCTGTCTTTCCTGCTGTGTCCAAACCCACCATGAATTTCCTCATCTCTTCTTTCCCAAACATTTTAATGAGACCTACAAACATATTCCCCATGGTGGCAAAAATAAATAAAATAAATAAATAAATAAATAAACTAAACGAAAAACAATTAAACCAAACCCCCCAAAAATAAAAATCACACTAAACCAAAAAAGTTTAAAACTCCTCTTTTAGAAATTACTAAACTTTAAATTCCTCCTTAATTTATCACTCTTTTCAACAGGATTCAGGAATCAACGAAACACCAATATAATTTTCATGTAATTTATGGCAGCTTTTCCCCTCCATACTTGCTTCCATAGTTTCAGATCCCGGACGTGAGCCCCCACTTGTTACGAAACCACTTCCCTCCCCAGCTCGCTCTTATCTTATCACTGCTTAATGGAGAGTAGTGGTCGCAACTAAAAGTGTGTGATAAGAAAAAAAGAAAAGAAAGAAACTAAACAGGCACCTGACAGAACACAGAGTGAGGTTTGGGGCTTACCTCAAGATGTCCGATCAGAGTTTCTCCACCAGCTGACATCTTTAAAGGGGCGAGCCCGCACGGTGCTTCATCCGTCAGATGATCTGTTCATTAATTGTTGTTTTTGCTTTTCTTTATAGTTTTCCTCTTTTCTTAAAAACGCACCACTTGTGATTTTCTGTAGGTGGTTGATTTCTGCAGGCGTGTAAACTCCCCACTGCGTCCAGCCGGTTCATCAGGACAAACCCTGTTCCTCCCGGCCAGCAGGCGTGTAAACTCCCCGGTACATTACTGCGTCCAGCCGTTCATCCAGGACAAACTTTTCCTGTTCCTCCCGGCCAAAAACATCCGACGCCCCCCTCTGGGTGATCAGCCCGAGGTGAGGACTCTGTTCCCCCAGAGTCCACCCGCACCGTCTCAAATTATTTCCTTCTTTTACACGTCGTCCTCGCCACAGCAGCTCCCACAGCCTAAAGCCTCACAGCCGCTCCAACACACGCTACTCCATCAATCCATCTCTGCAGTCAATCAATCTTCTCATCACCCCCAGGTGTGTTGCCAGCTCAGCTAAAACCACTTGTGTGGCTGAGCCCCGCCCCCTTCACCAGTGAACTGTCAAAAAGGTGCCAAAAATAAAAATAACAAACAAACAAAAGACTGAAAAAGTGTGCCCACGTAACATGTTATAAGTCTTTAACTGAATGACGTGGCCATTAGCGTGTTGACCAGACGATCATCAGTTCTTCGGAGAAGACCATAGTTTGAGGCTTACTCCAGCAGACTCCCATCAGTTCCAACTTAGCTTAGAACTTTAAGAAAGGATCTGAGACTTGTCTCTTTCCGATTGGTTCAAAAGAAACAGTCGAGGAGTTCACTTACTGTTATCACGGTACAAGGTTACAGCCAGCAGCAGAGGGAAATGTTTAGAAAAAGACAGACGCATAGACTCCAAGAGGAAAAATACTTGGATTAGCGTCTTAACACTTCTAGAACAGATCTGCAAATCACAATAACACATAAAATTCACTCTGACACCATTATATGGTCAAGTAACACAGTAATACTCCACATTAAAAGAATAACAGCATATAACATACATCATGAAAATGACAAAAGTTATTCTTTTGATTACATTAGAATAAAATTAAAGAAGCCAGTCTCTTTTGGTGACTATGTTCTCAGATTACAACTAATGGAATAATTTGTAGTAAATGTCTTGCTTTACTGAGAGGTCAGTAAAGGTCATCTCTGGAACAGTTCAAAAATACACAGGTGTATCGGAGTGGACACGGTCATGCCCACTACAATTATGGCTCTGAAATGTATGTGTTTTTTGATAATTATGTAGGGTAATGTGTTAGGATAGGCTAAGTGCTTGGTAAAATACAGTATTGTACGTATAAGGTGCTGTTTGGACGTATTTTCTGACTTACGACGAAATTCAACTTGCGACGTCACGTAGGAACGGAACTCGTTCGTAAGTCGGGGACTACCTGTAGTCCATCGCTACTTGGCGGTTTGTTTTTCGCGGATTTGCTATATTGCGGATTTTCAAAATTAGATTGGACATGACACAATTGGCTGATTGATGGATGAGCCATGGGTTGTTGATTTAAAATCAATTATTTTAAAAGTTTTTTCATCACGTGTGCAGCCCACAAACGCAGGGGAACGCTCCCACCTGCAGCCTGTCATGATCTCCGCTCTCCCCCTGCATCGGCTTTGTGAAGGGTTAACCCTTTGCTGTCCAGCTGCACCGATCGACTTTTGTCTTTCTACGTAAAATTCAAAGTATGTCACATGGTAAAATCATAATAATCACAAAATGTAAAAGTGTTAAAAGTCATTTTTAATTATTTTAGAACTTCATATTCAGTTGTTTCAGTGTAATTGATCAAGAAGTACATTTCTGCTCCGTGCTGTGTGAAGGGTTAACTCTTTGATGTCCTTCCGCACTTCTCTTCTCTACAATTTAAATTTAAATACTGTAACATTTTAAATAAATAATTCATGCTGCATGGATTATTTATTTAAAATGTTACAGTATTTAAGTTGTTTATTTAAGGAGCGAGATAGGGGGTAACAGGTGATGAGTGTGATTACATCCTGGAAAATGTCATGACAGATTTGACTGAACTTGAACTTGAACTACTGTATCCCTACTTCGTGGTTTTTAACTTATCGCGGGTGGGCATGGCCCCTAACACCAGCGATAAACGAGGGACTACTATATTTACAGCAGGAGTAAAACAGAACTGAGGATAATCTCCTGCAGTTCAAGAGCTTTGGACACAACTAGTATAGATGACGGAATGTGACAAAATAAAATAAATAAATACATACATAACAAATAAATGAATCCTTTAATAATCAAATACATCATTAAATATACAATTCCATAAACTAGAATGCATGTTCCTTAAATCTTGAAATGACAGGAAACAGTGATGTATCCAAAACAATGAAAAATTAGTTCTTTGTATTTTATGAACTGTGACTCGCTGTGGAGACCCTCGAAGAGGGAAAAGCCGAAAGAAGAAGAAAAATAAGTATATTTTGAATTTTTTTTTGTTTGAAAAAGCAACATTAAAGACGTTATTTAAAGACCTGACGGCTCTGCTCTGATCACTGTTCCACTACTTTGTTTAACTTTTACAGAAAGGAATATTTCTGTGCCCTGTGATGAACTTGCGACCCATCCATGGTGTACCCCGCCTCTCGCACAGTGATTGCTTGACATGGGTACCGGCGGCCCCTGTGACCCAAAATGAAAGAAGTGGGTAAAAGATAATGGATGGATGGGGCAAAAATTCTTTTTTCCCGCTAGATTAATGGCAAATTTCTCTCTTTTTTTGCCTTTTTATATTGTTTAAATACACAGTTTCCTTTATTGAAATATTAGGGGGGACAAATCTACACTTCCCCAAGATTGGGGGGGTCCGGACCCCCGAACCCCCCGGGATTTACGTCTATGGATTTCAGCCCTTTGGATGGAGTATGTCATCCCTTCATTAGTCTCCCAGTCTGCATCTCACCTGCAGTCTGGCATTATGCTTCCGTTGTGCTGGTTCGTCACTGAGTCCAGTCAGGTCGAGTCAAGTTGAGTTAAATGGAGTTGAGTGGAGGTTTTGCAAGGATTTCATTTGTTTTTTTTTAATCATTATTTGTTTTGTTATTCATTATGGCATTAGCCTACACGCAGGGGTGCTCACACTTTTTCAGCATGTGAGCTACTTATAAAACAACCAAGTCAAAATGATCTACCCACTACAAAAATGCAAATCATATAACTATCTTCAAATGTATTAAGGATTGTTTTTATGTACAATGTCTGTTGATGTACCTTGCATAACTGAATAAGCCAATATTGCACAACACATATAATAAATAATTATTAACATTTTTTGTAATTACCTGAGTTTACTTTCATGACTTGCACTGAATTGAATCAGCCAAATAGACTGGCAGATGAGGCAAACACACTTCGAAAATGACATAGTGAAAAAAAGTCCACATCCCATTCCGTATGAAAGTGATACGTTTTTGCCTTCTTGCTTGGTCCAGCTTTCTCACTCATGTTTTAACAAGGGCTTAAAATCTGAGGTAATTCGCTGATTAGCTTGTAAGTTTTGCCGCGTTTAGCACCATTGTTTTTAGCATGAGCTAAAGCTCAAGATTCAGTTGTCATCTGATTGGTTGCTCCGTATGTCAATCAAGTGATGGGATGTTGATAGGCTAAAGCTCAAGATTCAGTTATCATCTGATTGGTTGCTCCGTATGTCAATCAAGTGATGGGATGTTTGATAGGCTGACATTTTTTTAATGTCATGCTGTGATCTAACAGTACTGCCTCCACGATCGACCAGTAGATCGCGATCGACGTAATGAGCACCCCTGTAAGGCCCTACAGTATGTCTTTCTCATGTCTCTAACTCATGTCTTTGGCTCATGTTATGATTTTAACCAGAAGTTCTTTTTGTGTGTTTAAAAATATATGTTTCAGTTTGGTCTTGACAATTTTATTACTTTTCATTCCTTCCATTTAGTTTTTTTTAATGATCACCTTGTAAAACTGTCTTCTTCAGATAGAAAATGTGCTCTAACATGTAAAACAGAATAATCAAAATGTTCTGCACAAACACGGAGCACTTCAGAGAAACTGAAATTCTTTTGATTTGTAAGGACTTCAGGACTTTTGGACAATACTTCTCATACAACGTTAAACTGAAATCTTCAGAAGAAAAGCACAAACTGTTCTGAGGAAGACTCCCTGCTTCGTCACTCACACATTAACACTTGGAAAACTCACACTCGTGACTTTCTGTCAGAGCGGGTTCTGTGTGTTTGTGTAAATGACACACAAACAACAAAATGATGTTGCAGTGTCAAAACACGTTAGACACATTGGTAAGAGATGTACTTCAGATTGGAGAAAACAACAACATATTTGTTCTAAGAACACAGAAATATCACATTTTACATCCTTCTATCTTTTCATATTCAACATATTTTACTGATGCAGTTCACACATTTAATATATCTGGGGATATTTTTGTTCATTCCTTTGATGCCCAAATATACAAATTAGGGGTGTGAATCTCTGTGTCTGTAGAATCGATTTGATTCCGATTTTTGGTGACACGATTCTATTCAAAATCGATTTTTCGATTCAGAAACAATTTTTCTATTAAAATTGTCATAATTTAGTTTCAGTTTTGTAACTGGCAAACTGAAAAGAATAAACAACAATGTAAACAAATAGAACATTTATTTAAAACAATAATTTTAGGTTCTGTACTGTATCAGATTTTTTGCATCGTTTGATATTTATACCAAAAATAGGAACAAATAATACAGGAATGCATTAAATTATGTACCTTTAATTACCAGTACTGTATTAGGTTAGCTTTTTGCTCTGTTACTTATAGAAGATTATTGTTTGAACTTGTTTTGTTTTTGAAAAAAGGGGCAGATAAAATAAGATTTCTTCTTCTTTCTGCCACCTTTCATTTTATGTATTCTTTCATATACTATGATATATGGTTTTATTTTCTTTATCTTTTGGGTTTTAATGTAAAAAATAAATAAAATAAAAATAACAACAACAACAAAAAAAAAAAAAAAATCGATTTTGGGGCTTTTAGAATCGATTCTGAATTGCCAGAACTAAGAATCTAGATCAGTGGTTCTTAACCTGGGTTCGATCGAACCCCAGGGGTTCTGCCTGAGAGCTCCACAGTCACTGGTTGACTTTAAAAGCGGCCTGAAGACCTTTCTTTTTAAGCGAGCCTACTCTGCCTCCTCATGATTCTTTGATCTTAGTTGATACTATTTTTGATTTTATTGGTTTTATTTGACCTTTAATTTTGTTGCACTTTGTAGCACTTTGAGATTTTCATTAATGAAAAGTGCGTTATAAATTAAATTCATTATTATTATTATTACAAGGTGATGTTAATGCACAGTTCATTTTGTGCACCAGTAAATTGAATTTGGAATTTGGAAAAAAAAAATCGTATTTTATTTATTACCAAAGAAGAGTTCAGTGATGGGCATATGAAACTGGTGGGTTTGGTACCTCAAAAAAGGTTAAGAACCACTGATCTAGATTCTTTGAAAAATCGATTATTTTTCCTGCAAACCCTAGTTTAAAGGTTCAGTATGCAGTTTCTGTAGAACTGCAGCAGTTAGAAATATTTTCAACAGGCAAAGCATTCTGATCCCTCCCCCTCAGAGCCATATGTGGCTCTGCCCCCTTGTGGTCTGTTGAATTTCAAATTCAAGCTCTGTTTTTATTGGCTGATTCAAATTCAAGCTCTGTTTTTATTGGCTGGTTACAAACTCTGTTTTTATTGGCTGGAAAATGGCGGGTCACCTTTTCTTTTTAGAAATGCTTATTTACCACCTGGAGAAGCAAGGGGACAATATTTTTTTTAATTTTTTTTCAGAGATTACCTGGCTAACATCAGTCTGTCAGGAGGTAGTGACAGAGTGAAGAAATATGTTCATAAAAAAAGCTACATACTGCAGCTTTAAATAACCAGAAATAATGACAAAAATTAAGAAATTAGCTAAAACAACAGGCTGAAATTAGCAAGAAAATACAGCTAACCCCCTACTTACGTGTCACGAATCACACTTACGTACGAGTTTGGGACATAAGAACTGTTCGCAGCTCGATTCTGCCATAGCTAGGGGGTGAAAATAGCGTCCCGATCGTAGGTCCTTATTCCGTTCGTAGCTCGCGGAAATACCGCTAACGGAGCGCCGCGCACACATTTAAGCATGTACAGTAGTGTACTGTAATGTTAAACATTGCTATTCACATTTACAGAATAAATAAAAATATAATTTCTTACTTTGAGATGGTCAAAGCCGACATCTTAGGTTGCCATGCGTTGTTGTTGTCGTCGGGCCGAGCAGCGCGGCGGCCGGCGAGCGAACCACGGCAGCTGCTCGAGGCCTGTGTTAGCTTCTGCTAGCCAGGCCATGAGCTGGTGTTGGAGCGGCGGTGCGGCGATCAATCTGCAGCTGCTGCTCCAGCCTGAGACGTCCACAGAGCTCACAGAGACGTTTCCAGCTAGTAATTAATCCATATGAAGCCATCCTGGTCACCAGTCTTCAAAGGCCGGCTCCCTACGGCCGAAACTGACTTAAGATGGCGTCCGGTGTTCTGCTGTAATAATAATAATAATTAATTCAATTTATAACGCACTTTTCATTACTGAAAATCTCAAAGTGCTACACATATATTGAATGCTACACACATTCATAAACCGGTGGCGGCAGACTACCATGCAAGGTGCTTTCCAGTCCTACCGGGAGCAACTCAGGGTTAAGTGTCTTGCCCAAGGACACAACGACACATGGTGCGGGTCCCGGGAGTCGAACCGCCAACTTTCCGATCGGGAGACGACTGCCATTACCACTACACCACGGCCGCTGTAACTAGTGACCCTGTAAACTGGAGACTTTCAAAGCAGCCGTGACTGACCTAAGATGGCCTCCGGTGTTCTGCCTTAACTTGTGACCGTGAAAACTGGAGACCTTCTTCCTGTTATGACCGGAAGCTGCACAATTATTGCGCAATCATGACAAAAATGATCAGAAATTATCATTTTATCATAATTATTATTTATAAAGCCTTTAAAACAACCACAGTTGCAACAAAGTGCTGTACACATGAAATTAAGAACATTTAAACACACACAAAAAAAAATATATATATATATTTTTTTTAATACAGTTATGTCATATTTTTATTAAATATGATACGT
This sequence comes from Garcialebias charrua, assembly GCA_038048925.1. Lineage (NCBI taxonomy): Eukaryota > Metazoa > Chordata > Actinopteri > Cyprinodontiformes > Rivulidae > Garcialebias > Garcialebias charrua. The sequence continues at coordinate 1,611 of JBBPBX010081736.1, read as the reverse complement.
TCGTAGGTCCCGTTGTTCGTAGGTCGATGGAGTCGTAGGTAGGGGGTTTGCTGTAGCTGAAAATTACGTGAAAATGCAGAAAGAAGCTTAAACGACCAAAAGGGGGTGGAAAGAGCCGAAATTAGCTAAAAATGTGGGTTAATTGAAAAAGCTAAAAGTTGTATAAAACAGCTAAAGTAGCTAAGTAGCTGAAAGATCAGAAAAAAAAAGCTGAAACCAGCAGAAAAATGCTAAAAAGAACAAGCTGAAATTAGCAAAAAGAAGTTACCGTAATTAGGCTGAAAGTAATAGAGAACAGCTGAAATTAGCTAAATGCTAAAAATGTTGAAAAGTTGTCAAGTTTATTTATAGAGCGCATCAGACAAGTTACACACAAATTAGAACAAGCTTAAATTAGCAGGAGAAAGCAGAAAAAGTATTTTTGATGAAAGAAGTCTAAACTGGGTTTGCAAATTAGCCTGTGGCTAGAAAACCTGTGTACAAGACAACGGTTGCTTTGTTTTTAACATGTAACCTGTTTATTGTGCTGTCCTTGATCAAATGAGCTAAAAGAAAAAGTGAAAGTTATCTGAAAACAGTTGAAATGAGCAAAAGCGGCTTAAAAGTACCGGTAGCTAAAAAGCAGAAAGAAGCTTAAGTTCCATGAAGGAAGCGGAGAGAGCACATTTTTGCCTAATTAGGCTGAAAATAATTTGAAATGAGTGCAATAAATATGGAATTGTATGAAAAAGCTAAAATTAGCAACAAAACAGCTAGATAATAGCTGAAATAGCATAAATAGCTGAAACTTGCAGAAATCAGCTGAAAGGAGCATAAACTGAATTTAGCTGAAATATATTAGAAGAATCACCACCACCGGTGCTGTTGACAAACAGGGTGCCGGCGGAAATTGTACTACTGTTAGTCGAAGACCCCGAGGAGGGAAACGTGTCAGGAGACAGAGGGAGAGGAGGAAAGTGAAGAATGTAGGACTGAGGGTTGCAACTCTAAATGTGGGGACAATGACAGGCAAAGGTAGAGAGCTGGCTGACATGATGCAGAGAAGAAAGGTAGATGTTTTATGTGTCCAAGAGACCAAGTGGAAGGGCAGCAAGGCTCGCAGTATTGGAGCAGGGTTCAAACTGTTTTACCATGGTGTGGATAGAAAGAGAAATGGAGTAGGGGTGGTCCTGAAGGAGGAGTTGGCAAAGAATGTAGTAGATGTGAAGAGAGTGTCAGATAGGGTGATGTGTCTAAAGGTAGAAGTAGAAGGTCTGATGCTAAACATAGTAAGTGGTTATGCTCCACAGGTTGGATGTGATGGGGAGGAGAAAGATAAATTTTGGAAAGATTTGGATGAAGTGATAGAGAGTATTCCCAGGGAGGAAAGAGTGGTGATTGGAGCAGACCTGAATGGACATGTTGGTGAAGGAAACAGAGGGGATGAGGAAGTGATGGGTAGGTTTGGTGTCAAGGAAAGAAACCAGGAAGGACAGATGGTGGTGGATTTTGCCAAGAGAATGGAAATGGCTATAGTCAATACCTATTTCCAAAAGAGGGAGGAACATAGAGTGACATATAAGAGTGGAGGAAGGAGTACACAGGTCGACTACATTCTGTGTAGAAGAGGAA
>JBBPBX010081735.1:0-15887 GCA_038048925.1 Garcialebias charrua | reverse complement strand
AAGCAGCATATGAAGTTTATGTACACAGTATATGTATGAGGTAGTTGATATTGGTATAGAGGTAAATAGGCATATACAGTAAGGCTAGTAAAAAAATACAGTATATATCAGCAGTAGTATAGATATAAAAAGTACCGGTAGTGTAAATGTAAACAGTAGTAATAAATGTAAACAGTAGTAATGAATGTAAACAGTAGTAATAAATGTAAACAGTAGTAATGAATGTAAACAGTAGTAATAAACGTAAACAGTAGTATAAATTCGTTTTCTTGGAGTTGTACCATCATTTTTGCCATAATTTTGTCCGGGTGTTTAGTTCATAGAAGTGGGTCAGCCTATGGTTGACTTTATATTTTTTATATAATGTTGTCTGATTTTAGACAGAGTGGACAGCTGTGTTTTTGTGAAATAAACTGTTTAAAGTTTATAGTGTGTTGTCACTGTTACTGTATTAATACTGATCTGTGTTCTGATCTATCCTTGTCAAGGCAGACCTTCATATGAAATGAATTAAACTCCAGAAGAGCTCAGTCAGGCTGCAGATGAGGAGGAGCATGGACCAGCAGCTACAAATACACCGTCAAATGTTGCTCAGGTAGTACCATATAAAACAATTTCTTCATGCACAAACAGAAAGGTAGTAGTCATCTGTTACAGAACAGGTCAGAGCTGAATAAAAACCAGCTGGAAAAAGTAAATTTAAAGTATTAAATAGGACTTCCTTGTTTTGTCATCATTGTTTAATGTGTCACACAAAACTCTGTCTAATACCTGTCTTTTTCTCTTCAAGGGATGGAGGTGACAAGCTCATAACAGAAGGACGTTGTTATCTGACAGAGGCTTTGATATTAGACTGTGTGAGAGTCAAGGTTCTTTATTGTCATTCACATCACATGTTGTACGTGAGGTGGAATGAAACTGTGTATACAGGGTCCCATTTACAGCCAACAAAAGTATAAATGATGTGCTGAGGTTAAAATCCCTCTTCTCCACATCGAGAGGAGCCAGTTGAGGTGGCTCGGGCATCTGGTTAGGATGCCTCCTGGACGCCTCCCTGGTGAGGTGTTCCGGGCATGTCCCACCGGGAGGAGACCCAGAGGAAGACCCAGGACACGCTGGAGGGACTATGTTTCTCGGCTGGCCTGGGAACGCCTTGGGATTCCCCCAGAGGAGCTGCTGGACTCGTTTTGAAATATTTTTACAGTTGAATAATAACAAGTGGTTATTTTTTCTCATTTAATAAAAATTAATGTGGTAAACATTTATGAAACATTTAATTCAGCACTAACATGTAAACATGATGAAATTGATCACATTTGTAGTAAACATTTGATGTATTAACAAATTTCATTAACAGGGATTAACCTGTCCAAATAAAAGTTGAATGAATGAATTTCAGGTAAGAAATAAACAAAATGAAACAGATCCATTTTGAAGTAAACATTTGATGTAATTAAACATTTCTAGTAACAATGTGATGAACATTGTGTAAGTTAATACATTTTATAGAAAAATTGCTACACAAATGTGCAAATATAAGTGAACAGCATGATTTACATAATTATGTCTCCCTTAAAGCTGGAGAACAAACTCTGAGAAATATTAAAAAAGGCGTTCAATACAGGATCAACTGGACTTTATTTGTTGCAGAAAACGTTTCGACTTCTGTCCAGAAGTCTTTTTCAATTCTGAATGAATGGAAGCTGTGAGACAGAGAAGTTTTATACAGGCTTGCAGGCCACGCACCAACATATGAAATTAGAAACTGAAAAAACAACACACAATACCTGAGATAATTGTGTGTTGTTTTTTCAGTTTCCAATTTCATATGTTGGTGCGTGGCCTGCCAGCCTGTATAAAACTTCTCTGTCTCACAGCTTCCATTCATTCAGAATTGAAAAAGACTTCTGGACAGAAGTCAAAACGTTTTCTGCAACAAATAAAGTAGTCCAGTTGATCCTGTATTGAACGCCTTTTTTGATTTTATCATGTCCTGGATGACTGAGAATCCTCACCAGCATATCTGAGAAATATTTTTAGGAAGCTTCATGCTTTCTGCAGACATCCAGCCATGTCTGTGTGGTCCACACAAAGTCACAGTGGTTTGATGATGCACCTGTGCAGAGTGGGTGATGCTTCTTCAGGTGAACTTCATCTCCTGCCTCCAGCTGCTGGATGCTGCATGTCTTGTATCTGTGAGGGAACTTTCTCCAGGCAGCAGCGATCACACTGAGTCCATCAGAAGATGCTCCAAGTTCAGGAGTTGGATTTTGTACTGCTAGCTGCATTTTAATGTATCACCCTCATCATGACTCAGAGAGCAGAACCTGTGAACACACAATTAAAATGGTGAATGAAAAGACAGAAACATTTGTCTATAATATATATGCATCTTAATACATATATATAAAGTAATCTAATCAAGATTTGAAGTCTACATGACAAGCTCAAGTCATTAAAAATAAGGTATTTTCTACGTGGAGCTTTGTAAATCAGTTAAAATACTATAAAAAATTAAGTGTTCACAATTTCTAATACTCATAGTAGCATACAGAAGGTTGATTGATTCTGAAAGACATGTATATTAATAATTTATGTAAAATTAATGAGCCAACAACGTACCTTCAACGTATTTACAATCTGGGGGATTTAAAAATGTCCAAATCATCTATCCAGCTATTCATAGATTGGACCAGCTCTCCCAGTGAATTGTAATTATAAAAATTATTTGTGGTGTAAACACTCTGCTAAAATGACTGGGAATGTCAGTGGAGGCAAGTATTACTCCAGGTCTCTGCTCCATTTATTTATTTATTTCAAACGGGCAACATTTCCAATTATACCGATTTTTTTCCATGTAGTTTTTTTTTGTCATCTGGGAGAAGCTTATTACGATAGTCCACTTTATTTTGCGCTGCTTTTCAGAATTGTGACGGAAGATACAGCGCGAAAACGATGGAAATCTCCTGAATTTATTTTATTTTTTCTGAGGGCAACAAAAATGGCGGTCGAGACCGGAACGCCCCGACACGCCCCCGACACTCCCCCACACAGTGACGTGTGCTCCAAAGCTCTATACAGATGATTTACAAATATATCTGCCGGTGACTCTCAATCCCTCACTCAGTTCTAACACCATTATCAACTGCTTAAATGACATTAAACACTGGCTCTCTCAAAACTTCCTCCACCTAAACACTGATAAAACTGAATGCATTTTATTTGGTGCATCCGGTGACACCAGCAACATCCTTCCCAGTCCCAGTTTTGGTTTTCCGCTCCCTCATTTCAACCAGGTGGTAAGAAATGGAGTGCAGCTTGACTCCAACTTGATAAACAGATCAGTTCTGTTGTCAAGACCAGCTTCTTTCAGCTCCATCTGCTCTCTAAAGTAAAGACACTCCTTAGCCATAGTGATCTGGAGAAGGCCATCCATGCCTTTGTGAGCTCCAGACTTGACTATTGTAATGCTTTGTACATTGGAATTAATCAGTCTTCTATTTCCCGTTTACAACTTGTTCAGAATTTTGCAGCCCGCTTTTTGACCAACACACGAAAATATGACCAAATCACTCCTGTCCTGTCCTCTTTACACTGGCTCCCAGTTCAGTTACAGTTTAAGCTGCTGCTGTTTGTTTTTAAAGCTCTGAATGGACTTGCTCCTCTGTACATCTCAGAACTTTTGAAAGTCCATCAGCCCGGCAGAGCTTTACGATCTGCCAGTCAACACCTGCTGGAGGTGCCTCGCTCAAGGTACAAACAATGGGGAGACCGGTCATTTTCTGTTGCCGGCCGAAACGCCTGGAATAGTCTCCCCCTTGAGCTGCGTGCCACCTCTGATCTGACTCTGTTCAAAACCAGACTAAAGACCCACTTGTTTAAAAAAGCTTTCAATCTGTAACTTTCATTACTTTTGGTATTTTAGTATTTAGCATTTTTATTTCCACTGCCCCCTTTTATTGCTGCTGTTTTTATTTCTATTTCCACTGATTTATTGTACCTGTTTTTATATTTTCTATCCTGTTAAAACACCAGGACTACCAGACTTTTAAAATGAGTACTAAACCTTCCAGAGACTATGAAATGACAGTTTTAGGAATTGAGGTTTGTGTGCCCCCCACCCCTCCCCCGGGCCCCTGGGGCTGGAGTTCTTTGTGCTTGACTTTTCAACATCCTCCACATTACCCTGATGCATCCAGGTGAGGAACCCCCACACATTCCAATGCTAATGAACAAGGGACTCTGAATGCTGAGTAGATCACTCGATGAACATCCCACCATTGAAGAAGCCCTTCAGGCATTCATGTGTGAGTACCATTGCTTTAAATATATTATCTAATCTTATGGGTTAAAAACACAATCTTATGTAATTTATGACAAATGATTAACTGTATTTACAGGTTTGACACATCAACCTGATTATACTGCAACCACGAACAACGCTGGGTTTGAGAATCAAAATAAAGTAAGTAATTCTTTCAAATAGGGTAGGCCAATATAACGTTAATTATCTGTAAGAGACAAAAGATTTTTCCACAGTAGTGTTTGTCTTACTTTGTACTCCACTGCCTAAATATATTTATTGTCACCTGATATAGACATGTATTCACTATTTGTTGTTATTATTACAGGATGGACCCCATTCAACAAATTTCTGCCCTGTAACCTTTAATGACATGAACATTCCAGAGAGTACGGTCACAGATCTACCTGGCATCACTGCCAGTAACCCGCTGCCTTCATCTCTGCCGACAGAAGAGGAATTTTCTGAGTGTGAAATGGTAATAAAGCATTTAATTACTTAAGTAGTGGTAAAGATAGTTATAAATGTATGAAAGAAATATGCATTATGATATTAGTATCTTGTTTGCAAACTAATTAATTAACTACATTTTCTTTCAGAATACTGAAGAACAAGTTTCCCCTGCTCTGGAAATGTCAGATCAAGAAGTGGATGACCCAAAATCAGATAATCAAAATAAAGTAAGTACGGTAATTCTTTCAAATAGGGTAGGCCAATATAACTTTGATTATCTGTAAGAGACAAAAGATTTTTCCACAGTAGAATCAAAAAAAGCGTTCAATACAAGAACAACTGGACTTTATTTGTTACAGAAAACGTTTTGCTTCCTATCCGGTGAGCTTTATCAATTCAATGAGCAGACTGTGTGCGCGTGGAGTTATAACAGTCTTAGATGTCACGCACCAACTTATGTAAATTGAAAGCCGAGATAACACATACAAGTAAATTGACGAATCACACCTTAACTGTAGGGGTTTCTTAAGGCCTTTGACAGAAGACACACAACTGTATGTAAATTGAAAATCATACCTCACACCCCAACAGCAGAGGCTTATCAAAATCATTGCTAGTCTAATTCCCAGACAAGCCACCTCTGCTCCCATCTGGTGTAAAACATCTGGGAATCAGCCCCAAAACTGTGTTATATACGAGGCTAGCCTGTATAAATAAAGGTTGAATGAATGAATGAATGAATATGTCTTGGAAAGTTGTAAACTCAGGCCTCCTCCTCTATTAAGCAAGGGTCGTTCTTTCTTGATATAAACAGCTTCCTTCACACCCCTCTCAATCCACCTGTGCTCTCGGTCCAAAATGTGCACATTTTGGTCCTCAAATGAGTGACCCTTGTCTGTGAGGTGGAGGTGAACAGCTGAGTTTTGTCCAGAGGAGGTGGCTCTCCTATGTTATGACATTCGTCTGTAAATGGGCTGTTTAGTTTCCCCAATGTAGAGGTCCGTACAGTCCTTGCTGCACTGGACCGCATAAACTACACCACTCTGTTTGTGTGTAGGAGTTCTGTCCTTAGGGTACACCAGGCTTTGTCTGAGAGTCCTGTCCAAACTCCAGCAACATAAGGGATGACAATGTTTTTTCGCTGTTCACCTCCACCTCACGGACAAGGGTCACTCATTTGAGGACCAGAATGTGCAAATTTTGGACCGGGAGCACAGGTGGTTTGAGAGGGGGGTGAAGGAAGCTGTTTATATCAAGAAAGAACAGCCCTCGCTTAATAGAGCTTGGAATCGTGACGTCAGCGGACCGGTATCGAGCAAAGCATCTATGGAGTTTCTGGCACGGAGTCGGACGTGATCGGGGTTTGCGTTAGTTGTAGTGTGTGATCCTACGTGAAATACGCTGAAATGGTGACTACTTGTTGTGTTGTGAACTGTCACAATCGTTCTCACGGTCGCAGGGGGAACCGTATTGCAAATGGAGTCCGTTTTTTCAGCTTTCCGGCATGGAAACAACACAGAGGAACACAGGTTGCTGAGCTAACAAAGAGATGTCGTATGGCATGGGTTAGATGAACAAACATCACTTTCAGGAGTATTTCCAGACACATGTTTGTGTGTTTGAAGCATTTCCACACAGGTAAGGGTTAAATAAATAATATTACACTTATTAACTGCTCATATGTAACACAGGATCGTTTACAAACAGCTAGCTGGCTGGCTAGGTAGCTAGCTAGCCAGCCAGCTAGATCATCTAATCAAGTTCTTTTATCTAAAGGCAGATAAAATAATGTTCTTCCATCCATCCATCCATCCATCTTCTTCCGCTTATCCGGGGTCGGGTCGCGGGGGTAGCAGCCTAAGTAGGGAGGCCCAGACTTCCCTCTCCCCAGCCACTTGAAGCAGCTCCTCCGGGGGAATCCCAAGGCGTTCCCAGGCCAGCCGAGAAACATAGTCCCTCCAGCGTGTCCTGGGTCTTCCTCTGGGTCTCCTCCCGGTGGGACATGCCCGGAACACCTCACCAGGGAGGCGTCCAGGAGGCATCCTAACCAGATGCCCGAGCCACCTCAACTGGCTCCTCTCGATGTGGAGAAGCAGCGGCTCTACTCCGAGTCCCTCCCGGATGACTGAGCTTCTCACCCTATCTCTAAGGGAGAGTCCAGCCACCCTGCGGAGAAAACTCATTTCAGCCGCTTGTATCCGAGATCTTGTTCTTTCGGTCATAACCCAAAGCTCATGACCATAGATGAGGGTGGGAACGTAGATCGATCGGTAAATTGAGAGCTTTGCCTTTTGACTCAGCTCTCTCTTCACCACGACAGACCGGTACAGCGCCCGCTTCACTGCGGACGCTGCACCTATCCGCCTATCGATCTCACGCTCCAGTTTTCCCTCATTCGTGAACAAGATCCCGAGATACTTAAACTCCTCCACTTGGGGCAGGACCTCCTCCCCGACCCGGAGAGGGCATGCTACCCTTTTCCGGCTCAAGACCATGGCCTCGGATTTGGAGGAACTGATCCTCATCCCGGCCGTATCACACTCGGCTGCAAACCGCTCCAGTGAAAGCTGTAAATCACGAACTGATGAAGCCATATCATCTGCAAAAAACAGAGAAGCGATTCTAAGGTCACCAAAACGGATCCCCTCAACACCTTGGCTGTGCCTTGAAATTCTGTCCATAAAAGTTATGAACAGAATCGTAACAAAGGGCAACCTTGGCGGAGTCCAACTCTCACCGGAAACGAGCGGAGCCAACTCACCACCAGGTAGTGGTCAGTTGACAGCTCCGCCCCTCTCTTCACCCAAGTGTTCAAGACATGCGGCTGCAGATCAGATGAGACGACAACAAAGTCGATCATCGAACTGCGACCTAGGGTGTCCTGGTGCCAAGAGCACATATGGACACCCTTATGCTTAAACATGGTGTTCGTTATGGACAATCCATGACGAGCACAGAAGTCCAATAACAGAACACCACTCGGGTTCAGATCAGGGGGGCCGTTCCTCCCAACCACACCCCTCCAGGTCTCACTGTCATTGCCCACGTGAGCGTTGAAGTCCCCCAGTAGAACAAGGGAGTCCCCAGGAGGCGCACTCTCCAATACCCCCTCCAAGGACTCCAAAAAGGGTGGGTAGTCTGAGCTGCCGTTCGGCGCATAGGCACAAACAACAGTCAGAGCCCGTCCCCCCACACGTAGGCGAAGGGAGGCTACCCTCTCGTTCACCGGGGTGAACCCCAACGTACAGGCACCAAGATGGGGGGCAACCAGTATGCCCACTCCTGCTCGGCGCCTCTCACCAGGGGCAACTCCAGAGTGGAAGAGTGTCCAACCCCTCTCAAGGAAACTGGTTCCAGAGCCAGAGCCATGCGTTGAGGTGAGCCAGTGCTGAGGGTTATGGTGGAGGAGGAGAAGTTGTGGATCTTCACGGACTGTGGTCTATCTGTTAAGAAGTCTAGTATCCAGTTACAAATAGAGGGGCTTAGTCCAAGTGTAGATAGTTTGTCTATCAGAGTTTGGGGGATCATGGTGTTGAAGGCAGATGTGAAGTCCACAAAGAGCAGACGCACGTATGAGTCTTTCTGATCCAGGTGGGTGAGAGCAGTGTGGACCACGGAAGAAATGGCGTCCTCGGTTGATCGGTTCTCACGGTATGCGTATTGATGAGGGTCCTCATTGATGTTGACGGTTTGGGACCGAAACAAGCATCCTTACTGTGAAAAGAACCATTGCTGCAGGAGGCACATAGACAAAAGAGCATAGTGTCAAGTGTTTAAATGTTTCCACATGGTCTGACCCTTTAATCGAGTTAGTATGGTCAGGTTCGGCTGATAACCATTATTTAAGATTGTAAAAATAGTCCTAATTAAATCGGCTGACAGATCAACCGGTTTACCTTTAAACAAAACCTTTGAAAAAAGACTAAGAAGCATTTCAACGATTTCAACTTTGATCTCTGCTGAAAGGAATCAACAGTGAGTCGGATTAATTGTATTAATGGGCATGCATTAACATCATTCCGTCTGATGCTGACCCTGTCATCAAGACACACACATTCCTGTCATCTCTCCCTTTCCTTCTCTTCCTCCTGATATTAGTATTCAAGGAAGGAGGGGGGACAAAGAGAGAGAAAGTTACTTTAAAGACACACCATTGACCCACGATTCTCGCTCTCGCTTTAGTTTGCTTTTCTCCAGGGCTGAAATATTCACCCTGGAAATGTGGCGTGGCTCAGGCCAGGCAACTTGAAGAAGAAGAAAAAAAAAAAAACTCATAAGAAAATTTCAAGGAATATGTGTTCTGCTTCTGTGTGTGTGTGCATATCTGAATTTGCATTTCCTTTGAAAACTTTGCATGATAAATCACCATTTTGCCCCATAGCTCATTAAGCACTATACAACAGGTACCAGGCATGAAATATTTAGCAGAAGACAAAGTGTTTCATGTGCTCCTATGGACCCAGCTATTACCCAGGCCTTTCACATAACATCTGCTAAAAACAGCCCACCCTTTGATCTTCATTAATATCATTTGGTTAAATATTTCAAATACGCCTTTATATGTTTGATTAACATCTTTCAGAATTATTCAGTAAAACAGAAATTAGCTTTGAATCTTCAAGTACTAATGATGAAATTACCTTTCCGTCACTTTAAGGCAGGAAAGAGTGGTACTTTTCTATTTGATCAGTAATATATGACATTGCATACTGGACACTCCACAAAACTTCATATATCAACTTCCACCCAGCATTCAAATATGTGCATATAAGCCTTGGGTATTAATATTCGTGATGGGTGTACGTTAGAGCACATTTCAGAGCACTGCGTGCCCAACATTGTAATTTCCAAGCTTATCTAATCAATTCTGCAAGCTCTATCGGCCTCATATCAGGCCTTGTGAAAGAAATCAGCTCAGTAGTACCTTCCGAACACTTATAAATAATGAAAAACAGCTTTTAAAAAGAAAAAAAAAGTGCTTAGGGGAAAAAAATGTTGATTAGAGAAGTGTCTTTTATCCACGACTTCAAATCTTTCACATTCCAAAGATGGAGAACTCCGGGCAAACCGTGACGAATGAAGTATTCGTATCTGACCAGAAAAAGAGAGAAGTATTAATTTTTAAGATAAAAAGTGCTGACAGCACAGAATGAACTAGGTAGTATTTGGATATGAGCGGTGAAGATGAGAGCCCCAAAGATTGCTTTCATCTTGTGTATGGAGTTGTCCTTGAAAACTTCTCTGAACTCCATTCTGGGGAGCGGCATGTTGCTTCTCTTGGCCAGTCAGACATTTGGCCAAATTTGACGTTAAAATGAGAATTTCACCAAAGTGGTATTAGATAGATATTTTTAAGCCCCTATGCGTATTCATATTGTCTGAGGGAGTAAAAAAGTTGGAAAACAAGCAAGAAATACTGAAGAAAGAGGGAAAAAAAGGGAAAAGCTTTAGAGGGTTAATGTATTGTGTCCTATTTTGTCATGCTGGTGTTCTGCAGGGTTAGGTGGAATGTAGGCTGGGGAGAAACAAGAGACTTTTTATGTCCATCTATAAATTAGGACTGGTGGGTTGATGAGCAGTGAAGGAGAGTCGTGTCTTAACACGAAGAGGGATTGGAAGAGAAAAGGACTGTGCCACTACAGCAGTGAAATGATACATTACGCACATCCACATATCCTTGATACACTGAAGTCTTGAAGAAAATTACCCAGTTAGGCTTCTGCAGAAAAGACGTCTGGGTTATACACACATCTGGAAGGCTCTGAGGCCCTAGCGCGCCTCCTCCGGTGAGGATTTGCATTCTGCTCCTGGCAGGTCGACCGACAAATTGCCCAGGCAGCCGCAGGAGATGGAGGCTCTGACCGAGGGGGGAGACGCTGCTCAGAAAGTGTCTCATCCGTCTGATACTCTCTGTGGAGCAACTCCTGTAAGACGCCTCCCTTCCAGAAGTGCAGCAAATCAAGGCAAAAAGGCATCTTTTTGGAAACCGGAAGGCCTAGCGGCCATGGCCAAACCTTCCCTCCCTGGGGCCAGGAGGGGCTCGGAGGCCAGTGTCACCCCTGAGCTAGCCCTAGGCCAGCAGCCCTAAGGCTATCGTTCACAAATCAGCCCCCGTTTTTCCAAATCAAAGATCCCAACCGGGGGAAATTGGCCCAAAGTGTTGCTAAGTAGCTTCAATAATTTACCACCCACAATTTCATCAGAAAGATGGACCATGCACAGAAATTGGAGGAAAAAAGAAGCTAGAGGTCTCCAGCAGCATTTGTCCTGACCACACCAAATTTAAAACCAGCTTCTTAAAAGCACATTTCAATCTTTAATCAACTATTAAAAGGAATAGCAAAGAAACGGGTTAAAAGTTAAACTAATTGGAATAATTCAAAGTTAAAAATCAAAGTGAATTTATTCTCATTTTACATATGAATGACTGATGATGTATTCAGTACTTTTAACAAGATGATGTAAAGACACTTATGCTGAAACTACTACTCAGCTTTTTTTCAGTAATGTGGTCTAACTATTTTCATCAAAACAAAGTTGACCCCCAAAAAAGTTCAGATCAGAATACAGAATGAAAATTAGGATTGAAAAATATCCAGCCCTTATGTGATCATACTCCGTATAACCTAAGGAAGTACATTCATTTGAAATCACACAAATGCTGTCACATATATTCCAAGGTGCTTAGAATATTTATGGGGGTCTAATTGGTGGCCAACCAACCTGATCCAAGTACTGTGATCGCATTCCTGTGTCACAGGACAAATAAGTTGCCGTGATTTCTTTTTCCGGGTGCTCCTAATTTAACATCAATATTTATTACATCCTAAATGCAGTGGTGGAGAAATTTTGTGAGGCTGAGAAAACAAAAAGTATCCTTAGGTGAAATACTAAAAGATAGTTCTATGTGAGTTACAGGAAGCGAAAACAGGAAATATGGGGTACAGACAAGAAAATGGGAGAAAAATGCAAGATAATTTACAAAGCGTCAGTTTTTTTCTAACAAAGATGTCAAGTCTGTAAGGCGTTACACAGAGATTTAATGGGTGTGAGTGCGTATGTATTCAGTAGCTACAGTATGTACATTCTCAGCATCCCCCTTATGTTTGTTGTCACGCTGCCCTCTGTCCCCCTCCTTAATGAGGCTAGATGCGTGGCTGCTTCAGCACCTGCCATGGGTGGCCACAGGGTTAATCCCGCTTGGCTTCCTCTCTCACTTCGTCCTTCGTCTCTCTCGCTCTCTCTGCACTACGCCTCTGGGCTGCTGACGGCAGCAGGAGAGAAGGCCGATGAAGTGGGGAGGGGGAAGGTGACAGGAGGCGCAGATATCCCAGGGTACCCCACCCTCTCCTGCCTCCTAGCACAGCAGAATGAGTTGTACCAGACACCGCTGGGTACCTGACAACCTAACTCCTTCATAAATTACCAAATGAAGATTGATTGTGCTCACCTCATGCTTCTTTTGTATCACTGTACTGGCAGACAAACACATAGGCAAGGGAGACCGGCTTACACGTCCCCAACCAGAAAGAAAGACACATGAAGAAACACGCAAACAGGCAAGCCAAGTCTCAACTGCCCTTGCTTGTTGTCAGGTTTAAAATAGAAGTGATTTGGTTACTTCATGCTCCACCAGATAGATCAAACAGTCAGTCAAGGGAATCAAGGCACCTGGTCAGTCACTCACACGGGTGGTGCAGACTCCATTACAGTTGCTGTCAGGGAGGCCAAGAGACTATTATTTGTATGGGAGGTGGGGTGGGTGGAACATCCAAGAAAACCTGAATAAAATGTATATGCCTTAAAATGTATCTGTCAAGTATACAAAAATGAATGGCAAACATTGGCAAGTTTTAAAATGTATAATTTGTGCATAACTGACCTTAAGATCAATGCACGGTGTCCCAAGCGCAGCATCCTTCTAACCCAAGTGTGTAAAAGGGTGGATTTCAATGGAAGGAACAGAGTACATCACCTAAGACTGATGCCTCTCCATTTAACATGAAAAGATCATCTATATCAACCTGCCCCACCTGTCAGAGTCCTGCACGTTCCCACAGTAAAACCATCCACATCAGCAAAATGTCCAACACACCCACACACAGTTAATTGGCTTGAGAAATCACAATCAGAACGTAATTTCTCTTCTCTGTTCTCCCTTTCTCTCTCACACACGTCTACCAATAATGCGGACCTTTTTCCCCCCAATCCAAGAACAGTAACCTTGGCTTGTAAGTTGCTTACTCAACAGACCTTGTTATGGTGTGGCAGCTTTACCACTTCTGCCTTTGCTGAAAGGTCAGCACTGTCACAGCCGATCTCATTTCAACAGGGCACTGCCCTGTTATGATCGAGCCATTAACGTAAGCAGATTCACAAATTAGCGCAGTAAGAGATGATATAAAGTGGGCCATGAGGTGCTCAGTGGGTATATGCATGATTGAAAGTAAGGAAACGAGCAAATGGCTATATGGTATACACATACAACAAATTAACCTTGGTGTGAGCTGTTTCAAACACCGACCATTTCCTGTGCCGTAGGTTCAATCTTATTCAAGAGTCGTATCAGTAAATTGGCAGTGCTCCAAGAGGAGACAATAAGCACGAGAGAGAAAAAGGACGAAAGAAACAGACAAGTGAAGCATCCTAACTTACTCCTTAAAGGAGACTTTTACACGTGTAGACACACTAGAATGACTTGAGGGCCTGTCAGAAAGCCGGGAAAGGAGCTGAGTAGAGGAGGAAGACTAGAAAGAAAAGTCAAATAAATCTGACTGATATTCTCTTGCATCGGTAGGCCAAAATGCCAGATGCAGCGTAAATCATGCCGCGTTGACTGTCCATCCCGGACGAGCTGACATTACCCCCACCAGCTGTCTCCGCTTTACGACTTGGCCAATCATCCCATCAAGAGGCACGGGTGCGGAGATTGATGTTTATTCAAAACCGTCCAACATATTTCAGTTACACAACCAGCAAAAGAGACAGTTACACATTAGGTCAGCCCTGCTAAATGAACCCTGGATAATTTAATGTGCCATGCAGAGGATGGAAGGCAATACAGAAGATTTTCATTCATCTCTCCTCCCATCTCTAAAAGTGCCCAGGAAAGTTCAGAGGGGGTCAGAATCACGGGTCCTAATGGTTAGGCGTGCCTTAAATTTTTTCTTAAATATTAATATTGTGCACATTTCATTTCCACAGCGTTGCGCCAATATACCATAAAGGCCACTCAGACCTTACAGGCTGTATGTGTGGGGTCAGATTCTTTAGGTGTGCAGTAACCAGTTGTGTTTCTGGCAGTGAGTCCATAATGTTTAAAAGTCTATCCATGTGGAACAACATTTTTCTTTTCCTAGAGGCATCACCCTCAGCAGGAGCAGTTATTTTGAGAGTAACAGAGCTACATGGTGGAATTAATGTCATAGAATAATATCCTTTACTCGTACAATTACTAAACTGCAGTCAGAGGTCATGCTCAAGTCTTAAAAACACGAAAAATAAGGAAGCTAAACAGTCTAGAGCAGGGGTTCTCAAACTTTTAGGGTTTAAAGGTTCAGTCTGCAGTTTCTGTAGAACAGCAGCACTTAGAAAAAATGAGTGTACTCTAAACTCTAGCTCATAAAGCTGGATGAGGAATTTTCTTATGATTAAGCGCTCTAATTCTGGTCCATAAGACTGGATGGGTATTGGAAGTGTTAACTGTGTGACATCAATGAGACGACCCTCCGAGCCTCTCCAGCCCGGACTCCAGAAAAGAACCTCCTCAGAGACTCTATGCAGATCGAGCAACTTAACGTCAGGTCTGAGGATTGTTTGGTGAATTAATACTTTTTCTTTACTTATAATCCTAATAATTAATTGTACTGTTATGCTGTAACCGCTGATCCTTCCCTGCAAAATAATTGATTAAAATAAACAAAACGTAAAATTCTTGACTTTTATTCATCATCCACTTGTCCATGGAAATGTAAAGTTTGGTTCACAAAGATAACATCAACAATATTAGGAGGTTTTTAAAGGTTGAGCATTAGCACAAAATGTTATATTAAAACAATACCCCAGGGTCCGATCTCCTGGATCCTAAAATTTACTGGGTCAGTAACAATAGCCAGCTTAAACAAAGGGGAAGCTTCCGTTAACATGAGCTGCCTTATACTAACCTCTCCGGTCCCCGGCTACTAAGGTGGAGAGAGGTATAAGGTGCAAAAGGGGTGTGGCTTATGGAAGCTAGGAAGTGAATTTGCCCAGATGAATTCCCCTATTAACAGCCTTCAGTCGGAAGCTGTCCCAAGTAGCTACAGGTAATACCCGAGCTCCTGGACCAGTTCAATAGACCCTGTTAGCAGGTAGGCTGCAGTGAGGGTGTGTCATGTGCCTTGTGACTACCTCGCTGATCTAGGAAAGCGAACAATATATATATATATATATATATATATATATATATATATATATATATATATATATTATATATATTTATATATAGCCGGCAGCGTTATCAATATTTGCACTACACTGCCAACTGAAAAGTAACAAAAATGATCCTAAAAGGATGAAATTACAAAAATCAAAGGATTTATTTAATACTTTACGTACATATATTCTATTCGGCCACGAAATTAACAAAAAATAGAATGATCTTTTAATCCCTAAAACCACGTTTAAATCTCAAATACACGGGTGTGTCGCCACCGCATTTATACATAAAAGTAACCCAAATACATGAAACTAACGACTCGCCGTCTGTAGAACAGCAGCACTTAGAAAAAATTTCAACAAGCAAAGCATTCTGATCCCTCCCCCTCAGAGCCATATATGGCTCTGCCCCCTTGTGGTCTGTTGAAATTTGAATTCAAGCTCTGTTTTTATTGGCTGATTCAAATTCAAGCTCGGTTTTTATTGGCTGGTTACAAACTTTGTTTTTATTGGCTGGAAAATGGCGGGTCACTTTTTCTTTTTAGAAATGCTTATTTACCACCTGGAGAAGCAAGGGGACAATATTTTTTTTTAGTTTTTTCAGAGATTACCTCTCTAACATCAATCTAGTGACAGAGTGAAGAAATATGTTAAAATATATATTGTTTGAAAAGTTACAGACTACATTACAATCTTACATACCCCAGCTTTAAGC
>JBBPBX010081734.1:0-15887 GCA_038048925.1 Garcialebias charrua | reverse complement strand
TGTCTCTTATCTAGGTTGGACTCTGAGTCTGTAATAAAGTTTATCTATCTATCTATCTACCTTCATCAGGTTCACAGACACTGAGCTGAAACATGGTATGGCAGCTGAGCATTTCCTAACCCGTACACTGAGGCATTGGCCGATATGCATTCCTGCAACAAGTGATACGTTTATTATTTTTCATATTTACATTGGTAAGTTTTACATTACATAATTATTCTTACAGAAATCTACATATACCGGTATGTATTATACCAGAAATAGGCTGCAGCAGAACCACTAGCTTCTGAAGTGATAACACCTTTTTAAATCTTGTGCAAACCAAACAGAATTGAAAAATCTACCTTCAACAAATGAGAGATTAAATGTTCATAGCCTTACAGTAGAACTCCATTTTAAAAGAGCTGAACTATCACTTGCCAGTTCAACGCTTTATTTCTGTGGTTTGAACAACTTTTTAATTAACTTAAAACATAGCTGCCTACTTGGCCTCCTGATGAACCTCTGGAGGATCCAAACATCCAGATGGTCCAACCTTGAGATGACCAATTAAGAATATTAAACATGTAAATTCTCTTTGGTCCACAGTTAAGCCCATATTTCACTTTACTTGTCCTTTTTGTGTCCCGTGTGTCTCTTTCGTGCGATTTTCCTCTTCCAAGTGTGTCCTGGGGGACTGGCTAGAAAAACTCGAGAAAGAAAAGCTGCAATCTATAATTCAAACGGACCACTGACCCGAAAGAACATACAGAGTCCATCTCTGCAGGCTTCCCAA
Organism: Garcialebias charrua; assembly: GCA_038048925.1. Lineage (NCBI taxonomy): Eukaryota > Metazoa > Chordata > Actinopteri > Cyprinodontiformes > Rivulidae > Garcialebias > Garcialebias charrua. Next base: position 15,112 of record JBBPBX010081734.1, on the reverse strand, counting down.
AGAAACCTGCAGCGTGCATGTTAGTCTCCGTCTCAGCGGCATTTCAGAGTGTGAACGTGCACGGAGGTGTGCTGTGCTTCCTTTTGTTAATTCATTACAGAGCTTTTCAAAACCTGTCACATCTTTAAGGCTATTTGTAAGACTTAAAAAAAATTATTCAAATTTATTCATTTTAAAATATAACACAAAACAATATCACACTCGAGACCGTACAATATAAAAATAAAATGAAGGGTAGCAGAATGAAGAAAAAAATATTATATCTGCCCCCTTTTACAAAAAGTCAATTCAAAGAAAAAATCATCTAACAAGTTACAGATTTAAAAAGAGCAACTCATATAATTTTCGAACTAAAAAACAATACACGATATACTATTTCATATATATTTTTGCAATAATTTAGTTTTGATCATATTCTTAAAAATAATCATTGATTTAGCATTTTTAATTTCAGTTTTCAAATTATTCCACAATCCAATTCCCTTGATTGAGGTTGACTGACCCCTCAAACTGGTTCTATATTTTGGTTTTACAAAAATCTCTGTTCCCTTAAGATTATAACAGCTTTGACGTTTAACGAAATGTATTTGTATATTCAACGGTAGTTCCTTTTTCTGAGCTCTATACATAATTGACAGAATATTATAATCCACCAAGTCATGGAACTTTAACAATTTCAATTGGTGAAATAATGTGCTTGATGGATGACAGTAATGTTTTCTAGTGATTATTCTTATAGCCCTTTTCTGTAGTACAAAAACAGGTTCCGTAAATGTTTTGCAAGCTTTACCCCAAACATTAATACAATAAATTATGTGTGGAACAATAATTGTGTTATACAACAAGTACAGAGCTTTGCCATTTAACAGCTTCCTGACTCTATATAATACAGCAATTGATTTAGCTATTCTTGTCCTAACAGAATTGATGTGATGTTTCCACGACAGTTTGTCATCAATGATAATTTAATGAGATCAGAACTAAACCAGTGGAAGAAGTTAAAACCTGTGAAAAGTTAGTGTATTTTTTTTTTTTGTCTTCTTAAGAACAAATCCCCTCATCACCACCCACATACACGTGCATTAGTGGGTGGCAAAGTCTCCTTCTTATGCACCTACAAACACAAACCGCCTTTTGTGATAAGATGAAGGTGGCTGATTACAAGAGAATGCATGAAGGGGCAATCAGCCAAAATAAAAGGTTGGTCTCGTTAGAGGAAATTATCCCATCTTCAGTTTCTCACACGGAGACAAACGCTGTGCAGAGAGGAGGCACTGACAACTACGTGGGCCTCCATTTTGACTGGCACATCACCTGAAAACATGAAGTCTTTCTGGACTGAAATGCCAAAACAAAAAAATATATATATGTATAAATGAAAACAATTCAACCCGTTCTGGAAAAGGTCGTCCTTAGAAAAAAATTCTCATAGGTAAAACTACAACTACTACTGCCTAACAGCAAGGGTGGAACATGTTTAACATGTGGCCATTAGCTCTAAGGAGTCAATTTTCTCTTTAAAAGAAAACTTCAAAAAGTAAAACACACAAATTCAAGTTCACCAAAGTGTGCATCCTGAAAACTCTGGCATTCAATTACTGGATTAAAAAAATATCTTATTACAAAGTAGTTTGAACTATGTTGCTTTGACAGCCAGTAAAAGTTGTAGCAGATCCGAGGCATCAACCTGAAGGAGGTGTTTTATTTATTTTCACAGCCAAAGACACTTCTTCACGAGCTGAATATTGTGTAACAATAGGTTTCTCTTTCCGCCACAGACGGAAAACTCAGCTGGTCGACCACCTCTGAAGATCCTCACAAATCCGTCTCAGCTTCACACATATACCAATTAAAACAGTAACCTAGCAACAAGAGTCAATATGTCTCCAAGCAACACCGTTTCAGTAGCATGTAAATTTGATCTGAGCTCCAGCAGAGAGGTACACGTTTCTTTATATCATCTTCTCAACACCCAGCTATCAGAAACTCTGACACAGCCTCATGGCTTTGTTAATTCACACAGTTCACACAAACAGCTCGTTGATTTCATGTGATTTTTCATCATCCAGCAGGAGGTGACCACCGAGAATTCAGCCATGTGTGTTCACCGTGCGTAAAGCGGATCAGAAAGTCCAGGTCGAGCCCAGTTGGGGAATTAAATGCCCCGGCACCCAGAAGATGTCCCCAAGAGATTTCCTCTGGCGCATTAGGTTGACTCCATCACACACAGTCAGAGAATCTTTATTGTCATTCGCACAACATGTGGTACATGTGATGAAATGAGATTATCTACACAGGGTCCCAGTTACATCCAACAATAAAATGGAAAAGAAAAACAGTAATAACATCTAAGATATGAACTAAGAAAAACATCAACTAAAAATACACTAAGCACTAATATCATAGAAAAACATTACTCCAAACAGCAGCACGAACATGAGTCTGTATGAGCAGATGAGCACGAATGAACACAGCAACATGAAACAGATCAGCAGCAACATGAAACAGATCAGCAGCAACATGATGTGATATTTCACAGTGATTATTCTGGTTAGATATTCATGAGTCTAACAGCCTCAGGGTAGAAGCTGTTCCTCAGTCTAGTGGTTCTACACTTAATGCTCCTCAACCTCCTTCCTGAGGGGAGCGGGGCAAAAAGTGTGTGTGCTGGGTGAGTGGGGTCCTTCATGATGCAGGTGGCTCTCTTCCTGCATCTGGAGGTGTAGATGTCTGTGAATGGTGGGGAGACTGACTCCAACATCTTCTGTGCAGCCTTCACCACTCTCTGTAGAGCTTTTCTTTCTGCAGCTGTGCAGCCTCCATGCCACACGTTGATGCTGGAGCACAGGATGCTCTCCACTGCACACCTGTAGAAGGAGGTGAGGACTGGGCTACTCAGACCAGCTCGTCTCAGCCGTCTGAGGAAGTAGAGTCTCTGATGACCTTTCTTGATCAGGCTGGTGGTGTTGTTGGTCCAGCTGAGGTTATCATTCATGTGTACACCCAAGTACTTGTAGCTGGAGACCACTTCCACCGCAGATCCTCGTATGTTGATATCTCTTCAGACAAAGAACCTCACCTGAAAGCTTCCTCAAAGACACCACTGGTAATGGACATTATTTACAGTTTACATAATTTAAATTCATTTACAAGTGAGATCTGCTAGACAGACAAGTGAGATCACGTGAGATCTGCTAGACGGACAAAAAGTAATGAAATTAGACACATTTGGTTATTCACAATTGAAATAACAAATGAAAGCAAGATGGCTGCCACGGGCGAAACGTTGCGCCTCGAGGGAGCCGTCAATATGATTAATTAATTCAATTAATTCATTCAAAATTTTGATTTGGAATATATAAAGTAAATAACTCCTAGCACACAGGAAAAATATTGACTTGCCTGGTTGGGAACTTGTTGGTGGGCCGGGTTGTCTCTTTCCTGGTCCTGTGGTTTGCTGGGCTGCTGCATCAGAGGAGTGGATCGCGGGGACCTGCGGGCTGCGGGAGCGGGAGGATCCGGGAGTCTGACCTGAGTGAAGCAGCTGCTGGAGTGCGGCTGAAGTGAGGCTGGACCTGGACCTTCGGCTAAGTGACCGCGGAGCTAACTAGCCGTGGGGGCTGACCGTGGAACGGGAGGATCCGGGAGTCGGACCTGAGTGGAGCAGCTGCTGGAATGTGGCTGAAGTGGGGCTAGGCCTGGACCTTAGACTTCGGCTGAGTGGCCGCGAAGCTAACTGGCCGAGAAGCTAACTAGCCGCAAAGCTAACTAGCCGCGAAGCTAACTAGCCACGAAGCTAACTAGCCACGAAGCTAACTAGCCGTGAAGTTGGCCCCAACAAGCTGGTGGAAAGTCGCGTGGGGCTGCTGTGGAGTTAATCTGCCGCGGTTGTGCCTGCTCTGCAAGGAAAGGGTTTTGGTCTGTTGCCATCTGGTCTGGACGCCTACTAGGAACCGGTCTTCCATGGAGGATTCTGCGGACTACTAGGACCGTAAGGATTTGTTTTGATTTTTCTTTTTTCTTTTTCTGACGTTCGATTCGGGTGCAGTGGCTACTGGCTACCACCAGAGGTAGGGTTGCCAACTCCTTGATAAATAAATAAGGGACACCTCTCGGCAGGGCTGCCCCCCCCCGCACACACACACACACAAACACACACACACCCTGCCTGCCCCTCCTCACTTTTAAATCAACCTGAATTCATTTGGATATGTGTTTTTGAATGATAAAAAATATGTATAAACAAATTATTACACAATTAACCATTTATTTTTAGTGCAAATAGAATTGCCAGAAACAAACATATCTTTTGAAAATTATGTATCTTTCTTAAACAGACCTCTGTCCTGCTTAAAGGTTCAGTATGCAGTTTCTGTAGAACTGCAGCAGTTAGAAATATTTTCAACAGGCAAAGCATTCTGATCCCTCCCCCTCAGAGCCATATGTGGCTCTGCCCCCTTGTGGTCTGTTGAATTTCAAATTCAAGCTCTGTTTTTATTGGCTGATTCAAATTCAAGCTCTGTTTTTATTGGCTGGTTACAAACTCTGTTTTTATTGGCTGGAAAATGGCGGGTCACCTTTTCTTTTTAGAAATGCTTATTTACCACCTGGAGAAGCAAGGGGACAATATTTTTTTTAATTTTTTTTCAGAGATTACCTGGCTAACATCAGTCTGTCAGGAGGTAGTGACAGAGTGAAGAAATATGTTCATAAAAAAAGCTACATACTGCAGCTTTAATAACTTTAAACAGAATTATGTATCTTTCTTAAACAGTAACCATTTAAACACTAAAACACTAAAACATTTAATAAACATAAGCATAAAATAGTAAAAGTGTAACACTGTCCTGAGTTTTTGCATAGTAGTATAAAAGTATGAAAATTTACACCAAAACTAAAACACTAAACATTTAATGAACATAAGCATAAAATGAAATAATAAAAGTGTAATACTGTCCTGAGTTTTTGCATAGTAGTATAAAAAGTATAAAAAGTATATCTATAAAATAAACTGAAGGTTCTAGCATTGACATTTGCAAAGAGTGGCAAAGCAGCATATGAGTTAATGTACACAGTATATGTATGAGGTAGTTGATGTTGGTATAGAGGCAAAGTGGCATATGCAGTAAGGCACATAAGGCACATTGGGCATCCTTAAATAAGGCTAGTCAGAGAATACTGTATATGTATCAGCAGTAGTGTAGATATAAAAGTAGTGTAAATGTAAACAGTAGTAATAAATGTAAACAGTAGTAATAAATGTAAACCGTATTAATAAATGTAAACAGTGAATGTAAACAGTAGTATGACTATAGGCAGTAATGTAGTACAAACATTAGTGCAAATATGAGAAGTAGTGCAAACTGTATGAGCACATGACCGAGAGTTTAGAGAATAACCCGTTTGATGACAGAGTCCAGTGTTAAAATCTTTGTGTTGTGTGGTAATGTGTGAGACATAAACACATTGTGCCTCAAAGGCCATGGCTTTCCACTTGTAGTAAAAATAAAAAACTTGTAAACTAAACAGTGGAATGTTACATTATGGAGTCAACCTATTTTTTCCATTTGTATTTCTGCTGAGATCGTGCTGCAGCAAGGAATGCTCTGTTTTTCAGTGCCAAAGAGTAAAACTCTGAGCAAGACATTTCATAATTTAGACTGACAATGAGCTCACTTCTAATTAGTTCAGTAGAACATTTGTTTCGCACATCAGTCCACTTACTTTTCATGAAAGAGAAAATCCTTTCCACAAACCCAGTGGAAGATGGGATGCTGAGGACAAAGGATACAACAGCCTGGATGTTGGGGAGGTCAGCTGCCTGAAGAACTTGCATCCACTTCTCTGCTGTTCCCTGGGACTGCCACCTTTCTTTCTCCTGAGGTGAGGTGGTGAGGTGGTCTATCAGGCTGTTTGCAGTCACACATTCCTCATACAGCTCATCCATAGACATGTTCAGCCTGCCAAAAGGTGTTAAAGTTCATTAGTGACACATAGCCTAGGTTATGTAGTGATAAATAAATGGAAAAACGTGTATTGTTTATATTTATAAATTTAGCATTGTATGTAAACTACATTTTGAAATGTATTTATTAATTACCTATATGAACTGTGATTTTTTTAAAGATGGACAAGGTTGTATGTTTGCATAGTGTAAAGTAAATTCACAATTATGTATTTATTTGTACGTGTCAATTGTACACTTTTGTTTATAACTATCAATAATTAAACATGGTTCACCACTACACTGGAAATTATTGAATTTTTACCTGCCAACCAGGTGAAGACTTTCAGTGATCTTCTCCACTTCCTCAAAGGATATTTTTCCAGATGCCAGAGAGAGGGGCTGAAGGTGAAAGAGCCAGTTTTCCTCTGAGAAGTCAAACCACTTCTGGACAGAACTGATGGCAGTGTTTAAGAAGGCTGTAAAGTCCTGCCTGGCCACACCAGCTTCAGATGGCAAGAGACGCTGCAGCTTTTTTCTTGTTCCGTACCCGTAGAACCCATCATCTCTTCTCTGAATTAACCTTCTCAAAAAAGAGTCCATGATGGAAAAGAGGTCAACAGATGTGGTTACATTCCTCTCTAGCTTTTTGACCACCTCTTCAAACAGACACATCACATTATTACAAAAGAGGAGGTAGACTTCCACAATGTCTGCTTCTTCTTCAACTCCATCAGAATCTTCTGTCAACCTCAGCAATGCTTTCAGGCGGCTTGGACATTCATCTCCAATGCTGATGAGATATGACTTAAGAGGGACCCAGTTCTGCAGCAGGCGATCGATTGCAGGGTTAAGTGACAGCCATCTTGTCACCACATGGCGCAGGATTTCATGGAATTCAACATCACAGAAGTCACAGAACTCTTTCAGGGATTCTCTCCTTTTGGCAGAGGTTGAAAAGAAACTGTATATCTTGAGGACAATATTTTCCACATCAACTGAGAGCTTGTCCAGAGATTTTTTTACAGTGTTATGGACAATATGTGCATGGCAGTTGCCACGAAGGATGTCACTGTTGGCCTCTCTCAATTTTGTGAAGACTGAGTTGTGGATGCCATAATTGACATTTGTGTTGTCAGCACTGAATGCAGAAACATAATCTAGGGATAGATCCAAATTTTCAAGGGAGCTTCGTATAATTTTGACTATCCCCTCAGCAGATTCATCTGGATTTTCAACAAAATCTATTACCTTGCTGACTACTCCATTCTCTGGTGTGAAAAACTGCACAACCAAGGGAAACATCTTCCGATTTCCCTTGTTTGAGGCATCGGTTTGAAGAGAAAATGGTAGTGGGTTCTTTTCACTTTTCAATTTTTGAACCACTTCCTCTATTGCTTTTGGACACAAGACATCTGTGACCACTGCCTCAGCCTTTGTCCTCCCACAGGACATCTTCTTGGCAATGCTGGAGTCATTCAGTGTTTGAAGAGTCAGTTTAAATCCACAATCAGCTGAATTGTAACTTAAAGCATGCTTCACAGTATGAAATATATGGGCTATTTCTGCAGCAGTCACCTGTAATTAAGGGACAAAATAAAAAAATACTTTATAAATTTGTGTAATTTAATTTTTTATTTATATAATTATTTTTAAATATATTTTATGCATTCATTTTTCAATTCTACTTGTTTATTACAATAATATTCATTCATTCATTCAACCTTTATTTATACAGGCTAGCCTCTATGATCTATGATCACATTTTTGGCCTGCTCACATTCATTGCTCACACTTTTACGCATTAAACTTAATCCTTACTCCCCCCCCCCTTTTTTATATATATATATATTATATATATTTTTTTTTTACATACCATATCATATTCATTTTATCCTACTTGTATTCTTGTATCTGATGAAACTGTCTTGTATTGTACTTTTAAAATGAATGAATAAAGATCAAATCAAAATATCTGCCTCTGGTGTTGCCCGGTGCAGAACAAATTGGTCAAGGGTTCTCCTGGTTTTGTTGTCTTTCACGTTTCTTATGTGTCCAACTGCAGAAGCATGCTGTTTCACATCACACTGTCCACCGTGGGCTACAGAAAAAGTACGCTTGCAGACAGTACAGTTCGCTTTGTAGTCATTATCATTCACGCGTTCCAGCCACACATGTTCCTTTTCCCACTCGACTCTGTATTTTTGCAGCCGTTTCTTTTTTTTCCTGGGGGGAGTAGTCAAGCTCGAAGGTGATCTATGTTCACTGTTTAAATCACCTGAATGCTTGCCGCTTGCGTCCATGCTGCCTTCTTCTTCAAACCCTGTCGCTGCCGTGTCTTCCGTAAACAGCCAAGACTGGACCAATGAGATGAGCCGGATTCTGTAGTTTCAATCACGTGTGTAAAAGGCTGTCAGCTCATTGGTCACAGAGCAGAGCGGCTTCTTTACCGTAATAATTGACATAAAAGTGCATCATTATTGATCAACTCCATTGACGTTGACAGAATAGTTTTGATTCTCACGATATTACGGGACAAAGTGCGTCCCGTAATAGATCAATAAGGCACACGTACTTTTGTTTCTAAATACGGAACGATTCCGTTTTTCAAGGGACGGTTGGCAACCCTAGCAGAGCTGTTTCTTCCCAACTTCCAGGACGTTCAGTGAACTGTGGCTTTCTCTCATCGTGACCGCGTGTTGTTAACTAGCAGGTTTCAAAAGCAGGTCAACCCTTCTCTGCTGGTGAAAGAAATAATTGTTCAGTTTTGTGGTCGTGCACAAGCTTTGATCCAAGCAAGGCATTCAGTTTCACATATAGGGAAACGGTGAATTTTACTTCCACAAATACGGTCAGGGTACCTGACATCTCCTGTACAGATACCCCACTGACGGTGGAGGACCATTTTTCCAGCCCTGACGCAAAAAAATTCTGCACGTATGCTAGCTAGCAATGTAAGTAGCATGTGGTGCCGGTCTCACAAACGCTACCGTAGCGTTTGTTTTGTGAGACCGGCACGCACGTGGAAGCTGCGCTCTGACGTGTTATGGGCATTAGCCAATGAAACGCGGCCCTGTGGGCGGAGCTTGGTAAGGTCCATTCAGCTCAGTCTTATAAATAGCACCCTCTCACAGTGTTGCACAACCAGTTGGCTGATGACAGCCTGAAACCAGTTGCTCACATGATCAAGGAGGGCCATCAGCCTAACAATGGATCATTAGCACCCTGATGGTTGTTTGCTATTCACAGAGGGCTGAGTGATACTAGCAATCACAGCATTGTAAGAGGGAGACAGTTGAACCCGGAGGCCTCCACCCCGGTTTAATGATGGACGGTTTCTTTTCACAAAGATGGCCTCCTTTACTCCTCTCTCAAACCATCGTTCCTCTCTATCAAGGATGTGAACATCTTCATCCTTGAAAGAGTGACCGCTGGCCTGGAGATGAGTGTAGACTGCAGAGTCCTGACCTGATGCTGTTGATCTTCTGTGCTGGGCCATCCTTTTGGCCAGTGGCTGTTTAGTTTCCCCAATGTAAGACTGATCACAGCCCTCCTGACACTGAACAGCATACACAATATTACTCTGTTTGTGCCGGGGGACTGGATCTTTGGGATGAACCAGTCTTTGCCGTAATGTATTTTGGGGTTTAAAAGCCACTGGGACGTTGTGTTTAGAGAATAAACGTCTCAATGTCTCTGAAACTCCCGCAACATACGGAATGACCACTGGTCTGGGTCTGGGTTCCTTCTTTTCACCTGATGGCTGGCTGGAGTCCTGTTTGGGTTTCTTCTCTGCTTTCAGGAAGGCCCAGTTAGGATATCCACATTTCCCTAGAGCCTGTTTTGTGTGTGATTTCTCCTTCTGTCTGGCTCCTAAGTTAGTGGGGACGCTGTCTGCTCTGTGGTACAGAGTCCTGATGACTCCTAACTTGTGCTCCAGAGGGTGATGGGAGTCAAACTGTAAATACTGGTCTGTGTGGGTGGGTTTGCGGTACACCTCAGTTTGCAAATTTCCTCTATCAGAAACTGAGACCTCACAGTCCAAGAAAGCCAACCTGCCATTTTTTACATCTTCTCGTGTGAACTTGATATATTTATCCACAGAGTTGATGTGATCAGTGAAATGTTGGACTTCCTGAGATTTAATTTTAACCCAGGTGTCATCAACATACCTGAACCAATGACTTGGTGGTCTCCCTGAAAAGGACGTCAAGGCTTTCTTTTCTACCTCCTCCATGTACAGGTTGGCAACAATAGGAGAAACTGGCGACCCCATAGCACACCCATGTTTCTGCCTATAAAAAAAATAATAAAAAAATAAATAAAAAAAATCAGTCTTACATTGGGGAAACTAAACAGTCACTGGCCAAAAGGATGGCCCAGCACAGAAGATCAACAGCATCAGGTCAGGACTCTGCAGTCTACACTCATCTCCAGGCCAGCGGTCACTCTTTCAAGGATGAAGATGTTCACATCCTTGATAGAGAGGAACGATGGTTTGAGAGAGGAGTAAAGGAGGCCATCTTTGTGAAAAGAAACCGTCCATCATTAAACCGGGGTGGAGGCCTCCGGGTTCAACTGTCTCCCTCTTACAATGCTGTGATTGCTAGTATCACTCAGCCCTCTGTGAATAGCAAACAACCATCAGGGTGCTAATGATCCATTGTTAGGCTGATGGCCCTCCTTGATCATGTGAGCAACTGGTTTCAGGCTGTCATCAGCCAACTGGTTGTGCAACACTGTGAGAGGGTGCTATTTATAAGACTGAGCTGAATACAGCAACTCAGACTGAGGAAGTCTTTCGGACGAAAGACGAAACGTTTCTACATTTTTTTTGTTGCTTTGTTTTGTTTTATTTTTTGAATGTCCAGAGGACCAGACTTAGCTTTTTTAGATTTTTCTACCTGGATTATTGAGCATGCATCAGAGTACATCATGTATAGTTTTTGAGCAAGTCCTTTTTGACCTTTTTCTTAAATGTATACATTGATTTTGCATTTTTAACATCACTCTCCAGAACATTCCACAATCGAACTCCCTGAATTGAGGTAGACCGTCCCTTTAAGCTGGTTCTGAATTGTGGTTTGATGAATATCTGTCCCTTTAAGATTGTAATAACTTTGTCTAAATTTCTTTGGATATTTAAAGGTAATGTGTTATTATGAGCCCTATACATAACTGATAAAATACTATATTCTACCAATTCCTGGAATTTCAATAAATTTAGCTGAAGAAACAAGGTGTTTGATGGGTGACTGAAATGTTTTCTGGTGATTACTCTTACAGCTCTCTTTTGTAAAATAAAAACAGGCTTTGTAATTGTTTTGCACGCTTTTCCCCAAACCTCAATACAATAGATTAAATGTGGAACAATGATTGTGTTATACAACATATACAGAGCTTTATCAATTAAAAAATCCCTGACTTTATATACAGGTACATGAACACACAGCATGACAATCACAAACACCTGGACAACAAAATGGAGGAGATAAGCAAGACAATTAACAGAGAGACCAGGGAGTGTAGGGATGGGGACCCACCACCTGAGAGCAACATGCTTACAACTGTTATCTTGAAGTTCTAGGGTGTAGAGAGCCACAGAAACGGTTATGGTAGGCCGGATTTGGCCCACGGGCCTTGAGTTTGACACATGCGATCTAGTGGTACTAAAAGTAACAAAAGAAGAAGAAAAAAACAGCCAAATATGTCTGCAGTTTAGCTAACAGACTTTGGAATGGGTACATTTTGTCCTTGTCAAACCTGTTGAAGAGAACCAAACTAAATACTCTGAAACTCAAACAACTTACTGTATAACAGTTCATGCACCGCTAGTTGGCAGTGTAGTGCAAATATTGCATAACTTGCTGCTACCAATTGTTGAATTTAATTAGCGGATTAGAATTAGCTTCCCCTAATTTTCATAAGACATTAGTGCTTTTGAAATTGCGGACCTAAATAAATTAATTAGTGCTTTAGAAATAGCGGAACTAATTTTTGGATTAGCGTTGCCCACCACTGGCTACAGAATAGCGTCAAAGCTGGACAGAGAGAGCGGAGAGGTACAAGTCAACACGCTTCTTTATGCCCTGGGAAGAGAGGCAGAGGCTATTTACGACTTGTTTGTGTACGAGAGAGTAAATGTGGCGGCTGATGAATATGAAGAAATCGAGGAGACACATCCTGAGCTAGATTACACGACGGTAATGGCGAAATACAGCGACCATTTTGTGCCAAGAAGAAATGTTATTCACGACAGAGCTTGCTTTCATAAAAGAGTGCAGAAAGCCGGAGAGCCTGTTGAAGCATTCGTCATATGAACTAGCACAAAACTGTGAGTTTGGAGGCACAAAAGACGAACAGATTCGAGACAGGATTGTAATTGGAATACTGGACCACAGTATTTCTGAAAAATTGCAGTTGGAGGTAGACCTCACACTGGAACGAGCTATTCAAATAGCAAAGCAAAGTGAACAAATAAAGCAGCAGAGTGCTAGCTTATGTGTCGAGCACATGGTCGACGCAATGAGTCAAAGGGGACGCCATTTTAAAACTTCAAAGAGCGACAACGACGCAAGATGGCGGCGAAAACCGGAGCCCAGTGAGCCCAAAGATCCCTTCACATGTTCACGCTGTAATAGACAACATGGCAAAACGCAGCCATGCCCAGCAAAGAACAAGAGGTGCCATAAATGCAATAAATTGGGACATTTTGAAATAGTCTGCAAAACAAAAATGCTGAAAGAGGTGACAGTAGTTTCTAACAATTCAGTAGAGAGTGACAACATGATTTTTCTTGGAGCAGTAACTAATGTTAAGCCAGCTATATTAGAACATCCAGATTCAGAAAGTGAGTGGCTTGTAGAATTACCTATAAATAGCTGTACGGTCAGATTTAAAATCGACATAGGTGCATAACAGTGATGTCGCTGACTACATTTAATAGACTGCTAAATATAGCCCAAGATTAGTCACAGAAGCTAAAATGCCACTGGTCACCAGCCCTGGAGGTGAAGTCCACTGTGTAGGCAGGTTTATGGCCACAAGTCAGTTTAAAGGACAGAAATACAGATTCTGGGTCACAGTCATAAAGGGACCCTATGCTCATAACCTGTTGGGAGGTAGTGTAGCTAGGAAGATGGGTTTAGTCAGGAGAATTAATAATATTAATACAGACCTCTTAGAGGATGTTTTTGGAGAAATAGGCCTGCTAAAATGCGACCCGGTAAAAATAGAACTGAGAGCAGATGCAGAGCCCTACAGCCTGACAACGCCACGACGTGTCCCATTTCCTCTCCTTTCTAAGGTTGAGGCAGAACTGAAAAGAATGCTAGATTTGGGCGTCATAGAAGAGGTTACTGAGCCTACTGATTGGTGCGCCCCAATGGTTCCTGTTGAAAAGAAAAACCGTGGTCAAGTAAGAATTTGTGTGGATCTAAAACGCTTAAACAAAGCAGTGAAAAGAGAGCGTTACATTTTACCAACTTCGGAGGACATTGCCCCAAAGCTGGAAGGAGCTAAGGTGTTTTCAACCCGCGCGTCATGTGGTTTCTGGCAGATCCCTCTGGATGCAGAGAGCAGAAAACTGACAACATTTATAACACCAAGTGGTAGATTCTGTTACAAGCGGTTACCTTTTGGTATCACGTCAGCTCCAGAAATCTTTCAAAGACAGTTGTCCACGTTGTTAAAGGTATGGTCTGCGATTTTTGGAAAGCCCTGGCACTTAGAAAAATTTTGAACAGAGACCTTTCTCCCTCCTCCCCCTTGCACTCTGGCTGACCTGCAACTCCGCCTCCTTAGCTCCTCCTTCACAGCTTGGCTGTCTCGTGAACGCGCATGCATGTAAACATTTGTAATGGCGTCGGCGCAGTCAAAACACCGGTAAGGATAGACTATTTGCTTCTCAAATCTTTGCGTATTTGTAATAAAGTATCGTAAATTATGTATAACCCTTTCAATAAGTTATGTGTAGCTCTTACTTTGTGTGACATTTTATCTGTGTTATGCATCTAGAGTTTTGAAACATTGTCGATGGGCTTCCGACGAGGAATTTACACCCAGAGGTGTACTTCTACGTCCGAAGAAGAGGAAGCCAGCTGCGTGCTAGAGACACTCAGCTCCTGAGAAGACTCAAACCTGAGTTGATGCAGTGCAGCTGGACTTGTTCAGATTCTGGTTTTGTTACATAATGAGATTCAATGCTCACAGATGAAAACAAACACAGGATCAATGTTCTCATAGTCACCATGTTTTCATGCAAACATTAAAATGATGATTGGATGAACAGTACTGTTGCTTTGTCTTCTTCATGAACATGCAGTGAAATAATTTTCTATTTGAAAGAACACAGCGACAAAAAATTTTTTTATCATTGATTTAGACACTAAATACACAAAAAACCTAAATAAATATGTGACAAGGATCATCAAACTGTTACATAACGCAGACTTATATAACCATAAATAAAGCACTGAGCATCCACCCTGATGTTAAATACTCTGTTGTGTACTTAGTTAGATTTAAATAACTTTTTACTAAAACTGGACAGAAATTAACTCCAAATTCTTCCAACCCTGCAGCCTTCAGGGCAACAGAAAAGCAAGCAGGGCCCAGGTGACTGATCTGGTCTTCACTTAAGTGGGTCAGGTCAGTAAATTATGTGCAGCTTCTCCAGATTGTCAGCTTGTCCAAACATCTAAAGTCCATAGAGAACCACCTGATCTCCACTCTTTCATTTTTTTATACATTGTCCTAACCCGGGGGGAGACAACAGTAATTTCCAGAGGGACACATCAAGACATTTGACCAATCGAAACAATCAAAAATAGAGAGTTGGAAAATCAAAGTTATTTAAGACGGATAATCTGTAAGACATTTTGTATGTTGTAGCACAAATAGCATGCTATGCTTGATAAAAATATGTATCCAATATTCTTTAGGAATACGAGACACACTGTAAACTGGCTCACGTCACTATACTGTCCAGTATACAGTATATATATATATATATATATATATATATCTATATATATATATATATATATATATATATATATATATATATATATATATATATATATATATATATATATATATATATATGTATATATATATATATATATATATATATATATATATATATATATATATATATATATATATATA